>JAKSZP010009327.1:0-179200 GCA_022478985.1 Massospora cicadina | reverse complement strand
GTCCTCGTTTTTAATGGAGTTTGGGTCTGTTCTTTCAGTGGACTTTAGCGTCCCCTCTTACTATGCTCCCACTCAAAGAGCTCGCACTACTAGGGCGTCAATCATCCCCTCCCCCACTGTATCCCGCAACAATGAGGTTATTCCTCGTGTGGCGGTAGTTGGGGCATGCCCTGAGATCTTTTTCGACCCTGATCAGGCGCGCGCCCCCGGTGTTCATGGTGTAACGCCCTTGGACACTTGTATAGTGGCTGCACAGCTCGAAAACAAGCCCCCTTAGCCACCACCCAGGGGCCCAAACCAGGCCAAAACTTCTCCACGTGGCCGCAGCAGCAATTCCACAACCCACACAATGGGTTCCCGTTCAAGACCTGTCCCCCTGAGGCCTTACGCCTAGCAGTTGAAACAGCTAACCCCACTATTGGTATGGGATACCTTCGCGCTCATGCCCCCTTCCAGTGGGCACCCCCTCCAATCTCCCAGAGTCAACTACCTCTCTCACCAAGCGCAAGGCATCTCCCACAGGGTGCCCCTCGTCAGCCACCCCCACTCCAGGGCTCCGCGGCACCCCCACCAATCTCCACCAGCGATTTATCGCATCAACCCTCAGCTCCCAATGGAGCTATGCCCACCAGCATGGACTGGCAACCTGCAGCCTGCGGTAGAAGTGCCACCTCAAAGAGTCCTACCCCAACCCCACAGTCCATTTCGCGTGGATCCTTTGCAGTGTTGGAGGAAGTGAATATGGACTCAGACTCATCAAATGGGGACACCGCGGAGGTCACCATTGAGCACCTCCAGGTCCTTCCCCTGCAACGGAGCGGGAGGCAGCATCCTAGGCTGGCTTACTGGGTCCTCCGCCCCCCACCCTCTCCTTCCCCTCAGAACCCTCAACACTCCTCACGGATTGCAGCTAATAGTCAAGCTAAAGGACTCAAAACTAGCCGCCTCACAGCAGCAGGTTTAAGCTCTGGCAACCCTTAGGACATGGAGGGGAACAGCTATGAGTCCCCATGGCAGCACCCTGGCCCTGAAATTCATCATTGCAAATGGGTTTCAGGACTTTAAGTGGAGAGCCCGCCTCCTCTGAAACTTCAGGTCAGCACAAATTGACATCGCTGCTGTCCAGGAGCCCCATATCCTCCCTCACGAACAATCTGCATGGAATGAACAGTTTGGAGGCAACTCCTTTTGGAAAAACCATGCCGCCCTTATTGTTTTAAATCCCCAGGTTAAAACCCATTCTTTTTCACAATATCTAGGTGGCCGCCTCATACTGGCCAAACTCACCACTCCTGACTTCTCCTTCTTCGCTGCAAGCATCTACCTGCCTAATGCAGGTCAGGAGCAAAATCGGCTCTTGGAAGAGCTCGTCCAACTCAATCTCCCACGGAATACAGTCCTCTTAGGAGATTTCAACACAACCATAAGTCGCGTCCGTGACTCTTACCCCCCTGCAGCAAAGGAATGCCCTGGATCAAGTCACCTCCAGGTTTTCCTTCGCCTGAGTGGCTTTATAGATGCGCTTCCACCCTCTGCGTCTGGCCTAGGTTGCATGACTAGGATCCAGTATGATGGAGGAGCTTTCCAGTCAGCGTCACGCATAGATATGGCACTGATTGGCCCCCTGCTAATTGGCCGCGTCTCCTCTCCCATCTCTCGTGACAACCATCTGTTTGATCACAGGTCACTCACCGTTGTCCTCACCACAACACTTAAACCGTCGCGTAGGTTCTGGCCTAGGGTTGCCCCAGCTCTTCTCAACAACCCCTTCACTAAGGAGAAGCTGTCTATGACCATCCGGGAGACTCTCACCTCCCCCACCCCACCTGCTTGACCACAAAGGCTAGATGGGCGGTGACCAAGGAGGGCATCACCCGCGTTGCTTACAACTGTGCCAAAGCCCAGATGACTGCAGCTCGCGCCAGAGTCAAAAGGGCGGAAGCCAGAATCAGACATCTGGGGCGAAAATGCCAGCCTTCGCCCTCTCCCAGATGGTTGGAAGACTAGGAAGCGGCGCAGGAAGCACTCCGCTTGGAGCTCACACTGCAGGAAGAACGGGCAGCAAACTTTACAACATCTCTTTACTATGCTCAATGGGAACGCCCCACCCGCTTCTTCTTTCAGAAACAGAAAGCCCGGTCAACAGCGCAGGATATTACTGCACTGAAGATTGGCACTAAAACCACTTCAGATAAGGAGGAAATCACGCAGAAACTACACCGCTTCTACTCCAGCCTCTTCCATGCCACCCATGTGGACCCATCGAACATCCAAGACTTCCTGTGGCGGGCTCCAGAGACGCCCATTGACCCACGGGCTGATGAGGCTCTACTGGCGCCTATTTCCATCCAGGAGGTGATGGAAACCCTTCTGAAATCCCCACGGCTTAAAGCCCCAGGCCCAGATAGAGTACCCTTCGAGGTGTACCTTCTGGAACCTGCAGTGATAGCCAGAACCCTCCGCGACCTCTTCGCTGCACTCTTGGTGAATGGCGAGGTCCTCCCCGACTCCAGAGGCTCAATCACGACCCTCATTCACAAGAAGTCAGACCGTGAGAACTTGGCGAACTGGCGCCCCATAGCGTTGATCAACACAGACCACAAGCTCTTCACGAAGCTTCTGGCCAACCGCATCACCAAATGGGTGTCACCTCGCCTCTCCCCATCCCAGCACGGTTTTATTCTGGGGAGGTCGTTATGGACAACTATAATGACCTTCACGTGACTTTGACTGCTAACTCTCGTAAGGTGAATAGCTTTGTGGCTCTCCTGGATATGGAGAAAGCATATGATCGGGTAGCCTGGAAGTATATTGATGCTTCCCTGGCCTGCTTCCATCTCCCACCCGCAGCTAGGCGCTGGATATCAGCGCTCTATGACCAGCTCCACACCAGAGTCCTGGCGCCAATGGTTTTTACAGTGGCAGAACCAGCTGGACAAGGTCTCCGGCAAGGGGACCCCCTGAGCCCTATCCTTTTTAACATCACCCTTGACCCCCTCTTGGCCTCCTTACAGGACAAGCTAACAGGGATTCTGGTCCCAGGTAAAGCCCCCACACGCACCATGGCATTTGCAGATGACACTGCCATTGCATTTGGCTGCCCTGGGGATGTTGCCCTCGCTGCTGTGACCATTGAGAGGTACACCAAGGCGTCCAACGCCATGGTCAACACCTCCAAGACAACAGTTGTACAGGTCGGCTCCCCCACCTTCCCCCCCACCATTTGGTATTGAACCTGAGCGCGGCACCTTCTGTCACCTGGGCGTTCTCACCAACCAGCAAGGAGTTGCGCTAAAAGACAATGAGGACTTGCTCCTCGCAGCAGTTAACTCCAGGATTGCCAGCTGGAACCAGCGGCACATCACCCCTTAGGGTCGAGCTCTGATGGCCAATGTGTTCCTCCTCTCCAAAGTCTGGTTCCTAGCGCACGTCTGCCCATTCAAAGATGACTTTTATACGCGGCTCAATGTACTCCTCCGATGTTGGATCTGGGGCTCAAACCATCCACCAATGGCCCTCTCAACCATTGCCCGACCCTGCAATGAAGGGGCCTAGGGCTTCTGGACACGCGATCCCACGCCACCACAATCTTCCTGAAGTTCCTATGGCCGATTGTCTGCTGGGACGCGACCCCCATGCCCCAATGGGCGCCCGCCCTCCGCCAGTCAGTGTCAGCAGCTCTGGGTCTTCCTAGAGCATCTCTGACCTCATTAGGGGAGTGGCTCACAAACCACCCAGGCCATCGCCTAAAACCATCCTCATCCCCCTACTGGAACCAGGCTCTCCTTGCCCTGAAACGAGTAGGCGCGCGATCCACCATGCCTTCCCATACAGAAGGGAAGGCCCTGGCCTCAGCCCCCGTCGCCATGCAATTGTGCACAATGGACAAGTTTCCACAACTCGCCTCAACCCCCAAGATCGTCCTCCCATCCGCCCAAGACTCCTTGAGCTCCTCCCTCCCTCCGTGAGATTTGACCTTAAGGAATTGTGGAAGGACGTCTATCACCCATCCTGTCAGCAAAGGTGTCCAACACCTTATGGAGGGTGCTCCACTGTTCATACAGGACAGGGGACCAGACTGGCCCTACCTTCCAGCACCGAAGCTGCCCCCGCTGTGTGGAGCTTATTGACTCCCACCTCCATCATTTTTTCACCTGTCTAGGTGTCGCCTCATTTTGGCTAAAGGCCCGCGCACTCCTCCATGATCAGCCCTGGTCTGGAAACCCTGTGCAAGACCTCATGTTTGAGAAGACATTGCCTGGCTGCCACTGACCCCTCCATGTCCTCGCCTATGCCACAGCCATCTGGACCATCCATAACTCCTTCCTTCGTGCTGCCTTTGACCAGCAGGTGTGGACCCTTCCACACATGATCACCCACTTTCAGGTACACTTTGAGATGGCCCTGAAGGTCTGCACTATGTCGCCAACCCTCCCCCGCTCAGTTGTCACTGCAGCACGGCTCTGGCGCGCAAACCCCCCTCCCTTTCTCGATGCCTCCTCCCTCCCCTTCCCTCGCCTCAGGCTCTTAGGAGCCCAGGCGTAATTCAAAAAACATCGATGAATCCCCCCCTCAGGTTGGGACCATCAGGTACAAAAAAAATAGGCCTGGCGGCATACTGCATCTCAATAAATATATATATCTAATGGAAACCCAGCACATTATATAATTAGATTGAACTCAGAGTTTAGACTTCACCTGAACTAGGGAAAAGCTTAACAGTATTGCAGTTACTGTTTGCAGAATCTTTACATCAGTTGCCTCCAGATGTTTCTCTGGAATTAATTGGCAAGGTATATACATGTCCCATGATGGATTTTACTACCACAACTCATGCAGAACCTTATACTCTCTTAGAGGTTTCCAGTTGCTTTGGGTCTGGCTCCCAATAATAGGACTTCCAATTTTATACTCAAATCCAACATACCTTCCTCTCCCTGGCCGTCCACAGCATGTTAGTACCCTCCCCTTGCCCACATGTTTCTCAGGATAGAGTAACACATTTTTTGCTTCCCTCCCCAATGGCATGGCATTGCAGCAACATTTTACCTCTCCTTTGGGGTATTTACCTTGTGAGAAAGGCGTCCCAATCGTCCAACCTTATCATAATGCTGGCAAAAAAGGGAAGGGTAATGTAACAATTTTCAGGTTCTTCTACCTTCTTTCACATATGATTGCTCCTGTTCTCACCTTTCCTAGAGGCTCGTGCTTTGAAAGATTATACTCTTTATGAAAAGAACATTTAGTTACACCGCCAAAAGGAATATTGTACTCCAAATTAAGCTCTCCTAAGCTGCTTCCCCAATTCTCCAATTTCTTTAATTTTAAAATCCACCTATTTTCCAGTTTAACTTTCCTTTTTTAGATTATAAAAAGATTCATGATTTTACTTTTGTTTTAACTTTCTGTTCGTGATGAGGGGATAGTATAGTGGGGTGGTTCCTGCTCCACTCTGGGTTGGGTTCTGATTGAAACAGCTTTGAAATCAGCTCAGGATAAAAAAGCTTGGTGTGGCATATCTTTCCCAAAGTCAACCCACATTGTATACTTTTCATTTTCTGTTTGCCAATTCTGGATCTCCCTTTTACTTTATTTCATCAATTTTGCCCTTTCATTTTCCTATGCCAATCAAATGCCATGCTGCCATAGGTGGAGCGCATCTTTATTTGAAACCAATGTAAAAAGGTTCTCACTTTTTTATGGAGCCACCTATCATGGCGTTTCACATCACCACTCCTAACCCCAGTTATTATGACATTTTGAAATTCTGACCTTTTTTATACAAAGTGCAAACCCAGGATCTGATACTAAATAAGAAAATGCAGCGCCCAAGAACAGCGCCACCAGCCTACAAAGCCTTTCCCACAATATAGACCAGTATCCTCAAAAGTGAGGGCAATATTAATATTTTGTTTAGTAACTTACCTTGCTTTTTTTCAAAAAAACTTTTACATTCCATTTTTTAGAGCTTGTCATTTTCAGAAAATTGCTTTGTGCATCATAACGAATGTTGCAGCCTAAATATCCCAATTACATGACTAACCCCTCATCAGATAGAGAGTTTTAGAGCCATATTGATCCTAGTTGTCTGGTGCCTCATGTGGTTTCATGGAACTTGTAGTGCTGACCAATGCAATCTTTGGCTCTCCTAGTCCTAACAGGCGCTGCAACTGACCAATTAGGTGATCTGTGATACAAAGTGGATGACATTGGGTAAACGATGTCCTCCCAGTATGACTTCTCCCACCCTACACCCCTCTCCCTATCGCAACCCTTTATTTTTAAAACCAGAAGAACATAATTTGCAGAAAATCAGAGAGCTATGTGTTAATTTTGTGACTTGTATACAGGTAGCACCATAAGCCCAAACTAAATCTCTAAAACAAAGGGCTCAACTAAAAACACCCTGAGTCATGATAAGTTTTGATACTTGAAGTAGTACCAAGTGATAATATTTTATAAACAAATCATGAATATGTCCTAATTCAGAAAGAATAGGTAGACTTGAAATCAATCTTGTTGTTAAATTTAATGTTGCTAAAAAGAAAGTTGATATTTTATATAAAAACTAAGTCTTTTCATAAATAATACAGCTGATTAAATTGGCAATCTTGAGAACTATAAACATGTTATTGAAACCTCATTTTGATCTTTTGACAATAGTAATTGTTCATTTTGGACATTACAATTTATATAAACCACTTTTCCCCTAACAAGCCTAAAACTCTAACTTTGCTAAATGGTAGGGAGTTAGTTATTCTTACTATTTTCTATAAAATTAACATCTACCAAAATTTTTCCAGGTTATTACCCTAATTTTAATCAAAATCACGTTTAATGTACTAATAAACAGTAAGGTGTATATAAGGTCCCACTTGCTAGTATTAATAGCAGGAGAAACCCTGAATAAAACCTCTTCTGCTCAAGATATAAAAAGAATTGGCTTACACTATAGCATAAACACTTTACCTTTACTCAAATTAATGCAGAAGTCCCAAACTCTCTCTCCCATACTATAATGTTACAACTCCTAGATGTGACAGATGAGGTCTCTACAAATGGCTACAAAAAAAGGAAAGAAAACCCAAGTTATTGTCTATAAACAGGAGAGTAAGCTGGAGAAGAGATCCTTTTTCCGTTGGCTTAAGAGACATCTGGAAAGGAATTTGTGCATGATGGTAGGTGCAATGCTGGTTATTAAGCATGGATTGCCACAAGAGAGTGCATACAAGGCTGCAACGGCCTTGCCAAAGTCCAAGGTATACCCCATAAACCAGGAGTTGATTATCACAAATGTACGACTTTAAATCAAAATTAATAATTAAAGTTTATTTTATTATTTATTTAGATAATATAAAATAAAAAGAAATTTTTAACATCTGTTAGGTGCTATCTATATTGTTGGGAGTCTTACATGCCACAGACCTTATGGTGTTCAAGCACCTGCATGACATTCCTCAAGGCTTCAGAAATTTACCAGACCCTACCAGACCCATTCTAGATTGCAAATTTGATTACTTAAAGATCTACAGAAATTTTATCTAAACCATTTAATAATAATTTATTAATTTTTTTTGACATGATTTCTGACATCTTGGTGAATCTTGGGCACCTGGATTTTTTTGTTAATTTATTTTATAAGTTTTGATCTTATTTATAACTGTCTAGGCCATAGGATAGCCCTGTTGTGTCCTGGTATTCCCACTGCAAAATACTAGGGCAATGTGGTGGTTAGGAAGCACCTTTAGCATCACACTAAAGTTATTTTTCAACCTTAAATTCTTTGGCTGCTTTTGTGGGTGTTCAGCCACCCACACTTGCAATCTAGTTTCCTGGCATATAGTAACCCTAACAAATTTGACATGTGCCTAAAATTACAGCATATTCTTTATGAAGCCAAGATAATTTTGTTGTTAGTTAAAGACCATATAGCTTATATACATTTTTCTCTCTGTATTATATCAATTAAAAATTTGTGAGAAGCGTCTTAAGCTTATGCTACAATTTATTTTATTTTTTAAAAATTATTAAAGTTCAGAACCTTGGAAAAATCTGTTTATAAAAGAGGCAATATAAGGTGTAAATTAAATTAAGGCCAGAGGGATCCCTCTTATAGCTCAAATTTTGTTACTGTCAGAGTCACAGTGTCATGAAAACGGCAGAAGAAGTTTAGACTGGCCTGCCAGTCAGTATGCGTAAGCACCCAAAAGCAAGCCAGAATGCCAGAGGCATTGCTGACCAGATGACTTGATATGGAGCTGGGAATAAGGAAATGACAAAGTGTTGATGCAGAACAAAGGTGAGAATGATCACAACAGCGAACCACACTGAACCCACTCCTGACCCAGAGGGCCTTGCTGCAGGGGGTGGAATCACAGAGATAATTTCGATGAGATCCTCAGCATATGGGGCCATTTCAACTGGGGTGGCAAGGAGATGAATTCTCTCTTGCAATTGGTGGAAATATGGCCATAAGATCCCCATGTAGTGCTGCCAAAAATTAACAATAATAGGGTTGTAGAGCCAAAAATATTGGACTCGCTGAACCCAATCAATGATGGAAGGGGCCATAGTGTCCAAGAGTACTGGTAAAACCCATCTGGCATATGGACTGACAGACCACCAGGAAAACGCCATCAGGGACATGGTCAGAAGAAATAATAAAATTTGTTTTGGTTTTTTGGCAAAATTTTATTGAAGGAAAAGGAAGAAAATTGACCAACAATTTTCTCAGTGCTATGCAACTGATTAAGTAGTGGTCAATTGGGGTAGTAACAAGCTGGGATCAGGTCCTGAAATTTTGACCTAACAGGCAAATTGTTTGGGAATGGGCGGGTTTGTTCCTTGAGAACTGACATTGCAAAATTTGGTGGGGGGCGAATCACTGTTGGTTTGACCTTAAACATCCAAACCGGGGCTCAGCTACATTTCTGGTAGTTGGTGCAACAGCGTTTGGCCTGATGAGTGATGGGAATCCCCCAAGGCCACCCCACATAGGGGCGGGTCCATTTGGTTAGGAATGAGTTGGGACACCCAACCTGCCCGCACTTGGTCACTGAACTGTCCATTCACTCAATGGCATCACATCAGCCACAATGCCCAAATTTCCAACAGAGGGCTTTGAACCCTCATCAATGGCGCCCAATGTTAGTTCTATCAGCATATTGATCAAATTGGAACTATCAGGCGTTCCGGCTGATACCTCAGTATTCATGCCTTTCCAGCCATTTGAGATTCAGGCATCAGCCAGATTGCCACTCAAATTAGATCTAACTGATTTCAAATTAACAATCTTGACGCAGATTTTACTAATTCCCTGCAACAGTTCTGCCAAGGTGAGTGTGGGTACTGGGGGTGGGATCTGAAGCAGAAGGGCTGTTATCCATTGCTTGTCTACTATGTGAGTGAGATCACCCTGAGTAACAAGGGGTACCGCCATCCTCTTTGGAGTCTTTTTAATTGGGAATGGGAAGATGGCCTGATCGGTGCCTAAAGGATGTTCCCTAGGACTTATACACAGAACCTAAATCTATATAATTAGTCATAAATATTAACCCATTAAATAAATAGTCTCTATTTTCCAGGGAAGTACAATAATGTAATTTTATAATTTAAAATTTACATTTGAATAAAAATTACCATGTTCATGGATCAAAGTACTGTGAACTATAAAAAAGTCATAAAATATCAGTAACTAAAATTTTGCAACAAAGTGTGACAAGTCATGCAACCAAACTTGTTTGACTTAGCATTTTCTATAGAATATTTAATTAAATTTTTTTAACTTATCTAAGGTAAAGCTAACTATATAATAACTTGTATATTATCAATTATGATAAAGGCCTAAAAGATAACTCATTAATCTATAAAAATCACAAAACATGAGGTTAGATAATAAAGTAACTTTTAATTTTAGTGGAAAATTTTATGTTGACCATAACTATGTTTATCTTAATTTTATATGCTATTGTTTTTGGTTAACACACTTAGTTTTAAAAGACAACTAGCTAACTAGAATTAGTTTTAGTTTTTTATTTGGTTCACAATGGTAGTATAGATGAATAATTAGAATGCCAATAATTATAAAATCTTGTAGAAAGATTGATTATAGCTCCATACTAGTCAGCAGATGCACCTAAATTCTTAATTCTGACTTTTATTAAAATTTATTAGATAGTCATGAGTTAAAGTTATAAAATAGATCAAAATCTATAAACCAAATCAGAAGCAATTTAAAGAATTAATATTCCATTGTATATTATAGTATCAACAGACTACTTTACATTGATAATTGTATACATAAAATTAAATTATTGTTTGTAAGTTTTGTTTTTAGTGACATTACAGGTTCATAGGGTTTTAACTCTTAACTGACAAGGCTCCCTGTTTGATGACAGGAAGCACAATCTGAGTAAATTACAGTTCAGGAAAATGGGTTCCTTGTTTACTTCAAAAATATGTAGGCAATCATTGCTTAGAATAAACTAAAATAATGCTCATGAAAATATAGCGTCTTGAAATTGATATGACTGGATGACAAGTTATATATACAGCAGATTGTAGTTTTATGAGTCAAGGTGAGCCTTTATTATTAAGCGGTAAATAATGTTGATGGGGAGTTAATTGATCAAAGTACTAATAGTTTAGTGAATTGAGGGAATTCCGCCAAAGCCTCAATGATATAACAAACCCTAATTTTGTAGCAAATAGGAAATTACCAAGCAGAAGAGTTGAGGCTTACTAGGAATACCAAGGATTAAGGGTTGAGCATGGGAAAGAGACAAGGAGGTTTTTAAATAATGGAATAAAGAAGGAAAGTGTGCAGAAGCAGTCTACAATATACTGTATAACAAAATAGTGTCATTTAAGGCGATACCTCCTTATTAATTCTTTATTATTATTTATTGAGGACCAGAAATCATCATATTGCTCATTCATTATGGGATCCGCCAATAATTTCCACAAATATTTCTCAAAAAATATAAAACTTAATTTTTGATTAAAAAATAAAAGTATTAACAAACGCTTTTTTAAAGTATATTTTTTATTTTTTATTATTTGTGCAGGACAAGCCAGAAAAAGATCCCCTATTCAATACTAGTATTTCATATCTAAACTAGTTCAAATATTGGGGCCTTGGGAATTTAGGGCTATAGTGTCAAAATACTGATTCATCCAAATTAGGAAAGATAGGCTTCAGCCTATCAGAATGAGGGAAAATATTCTGGGGCAAAAAAACCCATGTGGTAATGATTTGATAAATTGCACCCAATCACTGGTGGGTAAAATCTTCTCACCTCAGGGGACCTCTGCCACGCCTAAAAAAAAGGGGGGGGTCCCCGCTTAGGAAGTGGTATGGTTTGAGATGCGGCTGAGGGGGGACCATGTGATGGACAACCCAAATTTGGCCAAGGAGTTGGAGCAATCCAACTATCAGTTTTTATCTCAATAAGCTGATTTTGATTATAAAACATGTTTTCCTGATGAGTAGGGTTCCACTGAGAATCCGCCAGGGTCTTTTGGCCGATGGTACTCATATCCTCATTAACCATAGTATTGTTAGAAGATCAGACATGTAATTGGCCAATCATAGTAGTTGATTTGGGGGCATTTTTACCTCCAACATTCTTTTTCAAAAGTTGAGAAGGAGAATATCTGACATTGCCCCCCTCAAGAATGTTGGGGGGAGTGTAGGGCCATAGGAAGCGGCCATGTACCCAGTTTATGGTAACTCCTGTAGCCAAAGACTTTATAGAATACTCATTTCCTCTCTTATACATGATGGTAAATGGCCCCTCCCAGATTGATCCAAGTTTGCCACTTCGAGGATTCATGCAATTGTGGTAATATAAAATCATATCCAACACTTGGAATGAAGGTAGGGGAGCCCAAAGCTCATTGGCAGCTTGGCCTTCTTTAGTGACCGTTTTGGCTAAGTTGGCCATAGCCTCTGATTGAAGCTGAATGATGCGGTTAGCTAACCTTCGCATGTCTTTATCAGGCTCCTCTCCACTGGAGAAGACATCCTTAGCTAGAAGAGCAGGTATGCCTGGTTCCCTGCCATACAAAACTTGGAAGTGGGACATTCTCAGAATCTGGTGATAGCTAATATGGTAAGCTATAAGAGCACTAGGGAGATAATGATCCCAATGAAGGGGATCAGATGGGGCCATTTTCCGTAATATGGAAAACAAAGTGCCATTTGCTCGCTCCACTGTACCATTGGTTGATGGGTTATATGGAGCTGAGAATAGTTGCTGGGCTCCCATGGAGGTAGCCAAGATTTTGACTACTCTGGGGGTGAAGTTTTTTCCATTGTCGCAGAAAAGTACTTGAGGGCACCCGTGTTGAGTGAAAATATTTTGATGGAGAAAGGTGGCAGTGGCCTTAGCAGTTTGGGCTGGAAGCACCACAGCTTCAACCCACTTTGTGAAATGGTCAATACCTACTAAGATATATCTGTTTACACCTGTGGTCTGAGGAAGCAACCCTACTACATCCAAGCTTATGGTATGGGATGGCTGTTGCGGGGTAGTTGGCTGATATTGGTATCTAGTCTTGAACTGAGACTGCTTCTTACACGTAAGGCAAGCATCTAAGACAACAACGATGGCTTCCATGATTCCCTCCCAAAAGTACCAATCCTTAATCCACTCGTAGGTTTTCTTTGCTCCTCCATGGCCTAAGGTTGAATGAGCTTCTAGGATAACAGATATGTGTTCCAAGGGCCAAAGGTAAAGCAACCACTTCGCCACCACTTGTTTGTACAACTTCCCATTTTCTACTTTAGTGTTACAGGAGTGCTGGTCCAACATCCTCTGTACGGGCTCATCCTCATCCTCCCAGTCATTTGGGGTCATTAAAAGATCATACAGCCGCTCCGCCTCACTGTTATTTAAATGGAGGATGGGCAGCCAAGTTAACCCATCAACATTCATGCGATGGGTTCCAGCACAGTGTTCAATCTTCATGTCATAATGCTGGAGCTTTAGAGCCCAGCGAGCTAACCACCCTATAGGGTCCTTCATGTTTTGCAACCATTTTAAAGACGCGTGGTTCATAACCACAGTAAAAGAGGTCCCATACAAGAAAGGGCGGTAATGCTTCACTGCTAGTAGGACGGCAAGACTCTCCTTCTTGGTAACACTATAGTTGCGTTCCGCCTTTTATAGCATCTTACTGAAATATGAGACAGGATTATCTACCCCTTTTTTTCATCCAGTTGGGCTAGGATGGCCCCAACAGCGTAGTATGAGGCGTCTGTAAACAAAAATAAACGGTTTTCCATAATCAGGATGCCTTAGGATAGGCTGTTTTTGTAGCAGCAGCTTCATTGTTTCAAAAGCAGCTTTCTGTTCAGCGCCCCATTGAAAAGGGATGTTATTCTTCAGTAAGCGAACAAGGGGCTCGCTGAGTTGGGCAAACTTAGGGATGAACTGATGGTAATACCCCATCATCCCTAGAAATACCTGTATATCCTGTAGATTTTTGGGAGAAGGCATTCTGGCAATCGCTACAACCTTATCTTGTATGGGTTGGATACCCTTTTGAGAAATGGAATGTCCGAGGAAGTTTAATTTCCTTTAGAAAAAGGTACACTTCGAAGGTTTTAACTTGATATTTATGTTTTGTAAGCGTTGGAACACCTCCTTCAGGTGATCAAGGTGTTCGTTAAAGGACTTTTAGTATATGGTAATGTCATAAAGATAGACGATGACGCAGGTTAACTTAAGATCCTGCAAAATGTGATCCATTGCACGCTGGAAAGAGGTAGGTGCGTTGCACAACCATTGGGGTAATCGCGTGGGTTGAAAAGACCTTCACTGCATATCAAAGCGCATTTCTCCTGGTCTTGGGGAGAAAGATCCATTTACCAATAGCCACTAGCCAAGTCCATGGTGGAGAAAAAGTTTGAGCCTGAAAGCTGGGCCAGGGCGTCATCAATGCATGGGATAGGATAGCTATCCTTTTTCATAAGGTTATATAACCTGCGATAGTCCATAACTTATCCGGTGACCTCCATTTTTCTTCTTAATTAGAAAAAGGGGGAGGACCAAGGGCTTTGCGAAGGAACTAATAACCCCGCGTCTAATAACTGCGTGATTTCCATCCTCATCTGCTGTTCCTCCACTATGACTTGTGGTAAGGTTTTTACCTAATGGGATGGGCATCACCCACATCGATGGAATGGCACCAGCCCTTCATGTGGCCAAAAATCTTTGTCCTACTTCAATAATATATCACTATACTCATCTAGGAGAGTATACACTTTCTCCAACTCATCTGTGGTCAACTCATCAGAGATACGGACGTTCAGTAAACTACCTACCAGGTTATCTGTGGGCAGGCCTAAATCTGTCATTGAGCTAATGAAGTGGATTTGTTCAACTTCCTCCACAGGAAGTAAAAGCCCTCGGCCCACCTCCTGGTGCTTTCTAACAATTATGTCCTTTTTGGTGAGGTTTCCTAACAGTAGAGTAATAGGCCTCTGATAGGCTGGGTCTAAAATACCAGGCATTACCCAAGGCTCAAAAGGGCTAACACCCTCAATGCTTAAGAGGTGTAATAAACAGTGGCGAGGGATTTTGAGATTGATTTTCATGTCTACCACCCATTGTTCACCCAGCTTAATCACCACCTCATCAGCCGCATAAAACGGAATACCTTCGATAGCATCCACTGAATCAGGCAATTTCTTTATATTTTACTAAGAGGTGGTATAATGTAAAGGTAAAGCGGAAAGCGGGTACTCAACCATGCAGGAGTATTCATTCTTGCTGGGTTCTTTAATGGATAGAACTAAGGGGACTTCATAATTGAGCAATGACAGGAACCTCTGCTTCATATTGATAATACCTTCATATTCAATCATAAACTGAGTACCTATGAGCATATCATAGGCGTTGTTATCCAAAGCCACTGCAGGGACCAATAGAATAAGCTTCCCAATATGAATGGGAAGGGATGAGTAAGCGCCAAGTGCGTGGGTGTGGTTGGGACCGGTGGTTCCAAATTCTTGGTTGTACTCCAAGTCAGGCGCAAGTTTGATCTTTTTCATCAACTTGGAGGAGATTACGTTCACTGGGGAGCCTGTATCTAGGATGACCATCACCTGAACTTTTTGGATAACCACTTCGACCTTTGTAAGTATCCCCCCAAAATTGGGTAATAGTGCTAAGACCTCCTTGAGATGAAAAGTGGAGGTTATTTTGCGCGCGGTCTTGGGGTGATTTTTCAGGATGGACCGCATGGTATGGCCATGCTGGAGAGGGCAAATAAGGTTAGACAAGACCTCATCCACGTCGCTGGCAGTGTCAATAATGGCCGCTCCCCTAGAACTTGGCGAAGATATGTCTCTTCAGGTATGGTGGCCTCATCTAATCCTCCAGCATTCAAGCGATCAGGGACTTCCACATCAGCGGGTACTCCTATGATGAAATAGCCAACCTCATCTGTACCCCCCTCAGAATCATCCCTAGGGGTATTGGTAACATAAAGTATTGGCATAAGTTGTTTAAATGAGTCAGGCACATGAGATTTGTTGGCAATAGGGGTGCCTCTCCCTACGCCAACATTTCTTTTCCCTGCTCCTGTTCCTCCGCGTCAGCTTTCTTTTTCCAGCACACAGCCTCCTTGTGTCCAAACTTGTAACAGTATTTGCACAAACACTGAGGGCGTTCAAGACATTTCGCTTTGGGTTTTTGCTCCTCAGGGCCCATTATCTGTAGAGGCTACTTCTTGTCTTCAATAGCCAGGACCCAAGGCTTGAGCTTTGGATCCTCAATGGCTAAAAGGTGAGGGCGGGATACTGCTCTGCAAGAAACTTCAGGCTTATGGAAGTCAGCGACATCTAGTAACGCCTCCTTGATATCTTGAACGGTATGGAAATAGCGTTTAACTGAGGTGATGTGCATCGCCAAAGGAGGGTGAGATGCCACTCCAGTCAAAATAGCGGCTACAGCATCATCCAAGGTCAACATCTTTGAAGTTAACAATGTCAGTGCTTCCATATAGAATCATTCCGCAAAGGCGACCAATGACTCCCCTTTTCAGATACTCATATGCATAAAGGCTTGCTTTTTCATGCTTAAAGCCTGTTTTGAGACGAATGTGTTTGTGAGGGCCTCTTTGACCTCGGACCAGGTGCTAAGAGCATCCATATATGGGACCATCACCTCCTATGCCATGCAGCCCAAACAGGAAAGAATGTGTTTGGCCTTCTGACAATCAGTCGCCCCTTCCATTGCCGCTTCATAAACATATAAAAACAAAGCAATGCTTCCCTCACTGGGGATAAAATTGTCTTTAAACGTCAGTTTGAATGAACTGAAGTCACCCCAGTAAGGGTATGAATAGCTGAAGCTTCTGTTTCTGGGGTTTCAGAGTGATAATTTAACTGGTCAAAGGTGCGCAAAAGGCGATCAAACTGGTCTTGCATGGCTTCGAGCTGTGTTCATTTTGGAGAGAGCTTCTTGGGGCCCAAATTCACATAGTCTCAGTTGAGCTTCGATCCCCCAGTTTGTGAGTTTCAATATCTTCCACTCGGCTCTTCAAAGCATTGACTTAGAAGCGGAGTTGTGACACCAGCGAGCTTAGGGTTATTTGAGCAGTTTCCACGGCTTCCACGCATTTCTTCAGATCTTCTTTCATTTGTTTACACTCTTCATCGTCACAAGGGTGTGAGCTTGATCCTTGTACTCCATCCTTGATCTGCTCATACTTCTGCTCAACCTGCATTATTTGACTAAATACCTCATTCAACAGCACAGGGCTTTCCAGCGAAGCTTTTATCACTTTCACTTTGGTTTCACATTCATTCAGATGACGCGCCAAATATTTGGTATTTTCAAAGGAAGCTTTAAGAGCTAGCTCCTTTTATAGCTGAACAACCTTGGCTGCAAGGGTGGAGGTAGCGCTAGATGGTTCAAGCAGCAGACGGCGTTTGAGCTCGTCAACATGTGAAAAGGCCTAGGTTAACTGTCACTCCACCACAGCCACATCCTGTTCATATTCAGCTTGAGGGGCGGAGATGGGGTCTAAAAGGTCCTGGTGCGTTTGCTCATTGTGCTTTTCAAATTCTTTAGCAAACACCTCCAGCAACAAGCGAGTGCTAGCAGTGGAAGCGTTCAGTTCATCACTAAAGATCTTCATGGCCTCCTCGACATACTTTACAATTCCAGTGTTTATGGTAGCAAGTCAATCATGCAACCGAATTATGAAGTTGCGATTAGCTTCCACACCAGATCTGACTGCTCTAAGGTGTTTGGAGGTCAGTTGGTACAACTTATCATAAGCTAAATTCAGAGCTGCATGAGTATCTAGGTGTCAATGTAGCTCTTCGTGATGGCTGGCTAAGAGATGCATCATATGAACCAAGGTGGGGTGAGCAAACTTGCATATGTAGGTGGTCAAATTTGTGAGCTGGCTGTAGGCCTCTGGGAGGAAACTAGTCTCATAGAGGAACAAGTGGCGTTCCTCTACCATTAATGCTCATTTGTAGGATGCAATGTCGCCAGGGTTAAGGATGCCATGGGTAAGGTCTCTCACAGCTTCGGTGGCCAGCCAGGTGATGTGGCAAAATTCAGGTATTAATATGCGCTCAAATCGTTCTTCTCCAAACGTCAAAGTGGTAGGGCTGTCCATCTGATCATCGTCTTCAACTCCTTTTCCATTTTGCACTCAGCGGGTGACACTCTCCATTGCTTTAATACTTTATCAAAGTATAAAGATTGATCCCCTGTAGTGAGCATCAGTTTGTGAGATCCACCAATGGATGCCACAAATATTTCTCAAAATATATAAAACTTACTTTTTAAATTAAAAAATAAAAGTAATAATAAACACTTTTTAAAGTTTTTATTTTTTATTATTTGTGTGGGCCAAGCCAGAAAAAGCTCTCCTATTCGATAAAAGTATTTCATATTTAAACTAGTTCAAATATTGGGGCCTTGGGAATTTAGGGCTATAGTGTTGAAAAGCTGAGTTGTCCAAATTAGGAAAGATAGGCTTCAGCCTATCAGAATGAGGGAAAATATTCTGGGGCAAAACAAACCCATGTGGTAATGATTTGATAAATTGCACCCAATCACCAGCAGGTAAAATCTTCTCACCTTGGGGGACCTCTGCCACGCCTAAAAAAAGGGGGGGGGGTCCCCGCTTAGGAAGTGGTATGGAATGAGATGCGGCTGAGGGGGAACCATGTGATGGACACCCCAAATTTGGCCGAGGAGTCAGAGCAATCCAACTATCAGTTTTTTACCTTAATAAGCTGATTTTGATTATAAAATATGTTTTCCCAATGGGTAGGGTTCCACTGAGAATCTGCCAGGGTCTTTTGGACGATGGTGCTCATATCCTCATTAACCATAGTATTGTTAAAAGATCAGACATGTAATTGGCCAATCATAGTAGAGGATTTGGGGGCATTTTTAACTCCAACATTCTTTTTCAAAAGTTGAGAAGGATAATGTACAACATTCATTGCTCAGTGGGTTTCACCCATGTGACCAACTTAGTGGATTCAACCTAAAATGCCAAAAGTTAACAGTGGTGCTCACTACAGGGGTCCATTGATCAACACATTTAAAGTTTCATATTTGCAAAAACATGCCCAACTGGGTCACCTTGATGGCTACTACCCTAGTTTATTGAGTTATCTCAATATGCGGAATTGAAGCTTGCCTTGAATACCCTAATTCAGGCACAAAAATGCTTTTCAAGAGAATAAAAGTATAACAGATCAGCTTGCCAAGCCCTATTACCAACTACACCTGGTGGATGTCCAAACCAACCAACTTGCCGACCACTTAGGTGGCGCTACAGAGCGGCTATACTGTGCAGAGCATAAATAGAATAGTTGTGTTGAGGAGAAAGGGGTCTGCATTGACAAGATGCCCCATTTAATGCAAAGTAAATATACCCATATTCTTTAAGTGGTTTGAATTTGCAGTGGAAGGGGCTTCTGATTATTGTAAAGCCAAACTGTTGTAATCCACTTTGGAGATTGAGAGCACTGACCAGATCACATTTTACTTAATAGTAGTACTGCAACATATCAAGAGGTGAAGGAGACCGTGATCTGCCTTTTGGGGGTGTGGCAAAAATGGCTCAGCGCAAGGCAGAGTTTTTGACAATCTTTTTAAAAAGAATGAATCCTTGGTGGAGTTTTTAGAGCGGTCTATGACTGAGGCTCATGTATTGTTGAGGTGAATATCTTAACTAATGAGGAGGTGGGCATAGTAATAATGGCAGCTGTTAAGCCATATTGAGACCTGTATAATGCTATTTCCTACATTCTTCAAGATGACGCGGAGCTATTAAAGATTGTCAGTCAATTATGCTGCCTATCTTTCACCTTTAGTGCTCTCAATGTGGAATGGAAAACCTTACAACTGCTACCAAATCCCTGATAGTAAATGGACAACAATGACTTGATTATTATACGTTGGGTAATACTTGTCTACTTAACATGTTGGCAGTTCCTTTCCATCACCATTATTATCAACCTGCTCACCCTTGGCCAAATTAAAATCCATTATTTAATTTTTGAACCCAGACCTTTGGGTGTGATACAGAGATGAGGACCATTACAAATGATTGTTTCTTGTGCGGTAAAGAGGCCATTATGCGGTTAGCTGTCTGGGCATATTGAATGCTCATGAAGTACAGGCTGCCCTGATTGAACAGGGCTACGGTCAAGCAGAGTAGAGATGGGAGCTCTACTTCTGCTATTCAAAATTTAATTATACATGAGATTTTACCCAAGTCGCTTAGTGTTTGTCCTGGTGATAGCGCTGATAATTTATTGTATCAACAAATCCCCTATTATACCTTGGATTCGAACTGTCAGAGAGACCCAAATAATGCAGACTCAGAGTTCTGCTGAGAGAAACAGAAGCCATACACCTGACAAATCCTTGAGCGGAATGGTACAGCTGAGTTCAGACCCTCAACAAATGTCACAACCCTAGAGGGGTGAACGTGGCCATTCCAGTAGAGAAAATTTCCCAGGAGTATCCTCATGTGGGTGCTTCTATCATCAATTTTCTGGATAACAAGATGCCCTTGGATGTGCATGTAATGAACACCAATGGTTCCTCTTATTTGGAGTAAACATACAGTGATATTTTGTTCAGTATACAATAATTCAGGAAATTATAGATACTGGTGATTCAGTCAATATAATATCCACCAAGTTAGTAGCTAAGCTTCCGCTGAAGCCTGATGTAGAGCATCAAGTAGTGTATGGGACCACGGGGCACAGAGCACTGTGTCAGAGGGCGCATACAGCGCATTACCTTTGAGGTCCAGGTTGGTCAGCACATCCGCTCCAGCTTTGGTTTTGCATAACAATAACCATGACATGTTGATCAGCACTGCGTTCATGTGGTAATTTGGGGCCATGGTCAATATGGCGGAAGGAACAATTAGTATCCTAGGACAACAGATCCCCATTTACTTTACCTCCAGCGGAGCCCCTAACGACACAATCTGCTCCAGTCAGATCAATCTAGCGTATAGCAATGGTGTAATTTCTGTTCAATATCAGCAGAATAAGTGGAGGACCAGAGCCCTTTCCTAGACAGATTTATGAGTACAATGTTATTCCGCTTTGGGAGGCGAGCACTTTAAGCATGCCTTCTGGGCATCAGGTCATAATAGGGATTAAGTTTAAAATAGATGTTCCTGAAAAGCTATATGGGGAGATTGTGGGGCCCTACCAGCAATTGTAACTTGAACCCCATGCGGTGATGGGCTACTGTTACCAGGACATGGGGAAGTGAATGTATTGCCAGTGAACCTACAGAAGAGTCTATGACGGTCCAAAAGCACCAAGTGGTGGCTTATTTGCACTTGACTCCTATAGATGAAGTCTGCCATATTTATGATTTTGGGTCTTTGGAGGACCTTGGACTACCTGTAAAACCTTCATTGGCGTAATGACAGTAGTTCCAAGGAAGCTCTGAATGGGCTGTCAGAGGAACAGAAAGAAGGGCGATGGCCCTGTTTTTAAAAATACCGAGATATTTTTGCATCCACTGACCACAATTTGGATGTGCGTATGATGTTGTGCATTAAAAGATATGGGAGACCACCCTCTCATTTGGTCATGGCCCATACAGTGCTTCAAGGATGTAATGTAGTAGTCTCTGATGAGGTAGAAAAATATTTAGGCAGGGGACGTTAGGGCCTTTAAGGAGAGTGTCTATAACTCTCCAGTTCCCAGAGCGGTGGTCCACAGTGCACAGACCCAACGCTAGGGAACTATTATAAGACTATGGTGAGCATAGCCCCTAGATGGTGCTGGAGCTAAGGTAACATAAGGCGAGGGTGTTCAACGCTGTATAGATTAATAGGGATATAACAAACAACAAGACTTGGGTGGACCCCAAATTGAAGTCCATACCTAAGCACTGATATGGGCTGGAGTGCAATAGTGCCTCGGTTGGAGGGGACCATGGTGCCCCAGAGGTGCACCAGATGTGATAGTTACATTTTATCAAATAAAATGGCTAACAATTGTGAGAGACCTCCTCAAAGAGGTGCGCTCACAGATCACCCAAGTTCACATAAAAGAAATGTAAACTAACGAAGGGTTTTTAATGAGGAACTCGACCAACAAGAAAGGTTGGTCTCAAAGAAACATATTTAAGCAATTTTGGGGGAATCATCAATCAATGGAAGCGGTGTTAAGTCCAGGTGCACCAATAAGCACAAGCTTCCATTGGGCAGGTTGCTATAGATAGTAATAAACTATACTTGGTTTATCAATTGAAGGCAAGGCTGAACTGAGCTGGAAATTTTGAAAATTGAATGGGTTTCAAAACCCCATTTGCAGTTCAATTAGAAAAACAGTTATAGCTCAGAACATAACTTGTGTGTTTTAACGCCCAGACTGTAATGCCAGAACGTGCCTCATGCACATTCCCTGGACCAACCTGAGAATATTTGGCCAGTACCAAGCGTTGGAACAGGGTATGCTTAAGGTCAGGGAGGCCTGCCAACTTCACCTTTTTGGCCTCCTGACGTGCAGCTTTGTCCTTGCTGTTAGTTCCCATACTTGTAACATCCTCAAGACATGTCATTACCTTCTCATTCTTTATAAGGCTCCACCCCCCTCCAGGGGATTGAGCTAGAAAGAAAGTTCTTGTGGGCTGGGGCCAACTTCATAGCGGCAACAGTTTTCTTTGACTGAGGTCTGACGGCCTAGGGAAACTCTTGTGGAAATATCCAATCAGGTCTTGGGCATGTGATCATTCACGCACTGGTACCCAACTGTTTTCCGTTGCATCAAATCCATTCCAGGATACTAAGTACTCAAGCCTATTTTTTACTTGGAGGGAGGCTACTATCTCCTCCACTTCCCACTCTGGCGCCCCATCCACTATAAGCCTCCAGGGTCTCTGGTGTGGCCCTTAAACAACAGCAGCTTGATTTTGAGTAGAACTGAAAAGATCCAACTGGTATGAGGAGTGGCCCACCTTTTTGACAACGCGGTAAGGGCCAATTTTCTTTGGTCCCAGCTTTTTACATGGCTTCTTGATATTAATGTTTTAAACATCAAGCATCACGAGATCCCCTTCTTTGTACGCTGGACCCACCCTTCTCTTCCCATCGACATTATCATTATATCTTGCATTGCCACCTCCAAACATGTGAAGACACCCTGGTGTACTTTCTTGATAGTCTTAGCAAAGTCCACAACCGCTTCAACTTTTGATCCACAACCAGGCTCCATATTGAAGGCGTGGTTAAACCCATGGTTGGCGAAAAATGGCGAGCAATCAATAGATGCATGTAGAGTGCTGTTGTAGCTAAACTGGGTAATATGAAGTGAGAAACCTAATCTGAATGAACTGCGGTAGTGTAACACCGCAAGAACTGTTCCAAACACTGGTTCACTAGTTCAGTCTGCCCATCTGATTGGGGATGGTATGCAGCTGAACAGCAGGGGCGAATCTGAAGAATCTTACACAACTCTTCCCAAAAGATGGAGGTAAACTGGGGTCCACAGTTGCTAACTATTTCCTGAGGGGATCCCGTAAAAATACAAGCACATGCGTGATGAAAAGCTTAGCTATCTCATCCATGGTTACTGTTGTTCTGTAAAGAATAAAGTGGGTGAACTTTATAAAAAGGTCCACCAATACAATGATGGCATCGTAGCCATCAGATACAGGAAGTTCCACAATGAAATGCACTGATAAAGAGGTTAAGGCCCTTCAGCATTTTTAATTGGTAGCAACAACCCCACAAGTGGCTGTCAATTTGGTTTCTTTTGGTTGCAGATCAGGCACTCTTTAAAATACCTGCCCACCTGATTTGCTAACCCCTTCCAATTATAAGTGCGGAAAATTATCTCCAGAGTCTTCGTCTTCCCATGATGACCAACAGTGATTCCGTCATAAAGGTCCCAGATGATTTCCAGGAGAAGTGGTCCAGAGGGAACCCATAGGCGCCCCTGAAACCACAATGTCTCATCCTTCACGTTGTAACCCCTGGTAATGTCCTCCTGATTCAATGCGCTCTTCGCAAGGACTATAGTATATTTGGCTGACAAAGGATGTTAAAGGACTACCTTTCTGAACATACTGTATTCCTTTGAATTTTCCAGAGGAGCAAGCGCTGGCCCATGGGATGAGGAAGACGGAAGTTGAGACACAATCTTACCTGGAGGAATCATCAACTGGGCATTATGCACCTCTACCTACTTAGGATTGGGAGCTATTGCAGAGTTGCAGCTCAAAGCATCTGTCAAATCATTCACCTTGCCTTAGTAAACTCATAGGAAAACACAAATTGGGCTAGGGCATCATGTCAGCAGGTTTGCCGTGGGGTCAAGACATGATATGCGTGGTAGTCAGTAAAGCACGGTGATCTGTACATACACAGAAGGGTTGGGATGAGACATGCTTTTAGTGACGCCAATAAGTTAGCGCCTCAACCACTGCCAATAGCTCTTTATCATATATGGCGTAATATAACTCTGGCAAAGACATCTTTCTAGAAAAGTATCCCACCACATGCTCTATTCCTTCTTCACCTACTTGTAATAAGGCAGCCTCTATGGCGAAGTTGGAGGCACCAGTAGAAACAATGAACTCCTTTTTGGGAACTACATGGCAAAAGATGGACGTTGACAACGGTGTAAAATTTACAGCCTTATAGGCATCCTGAAAAATAAGGTACCATTGACGCACTTTAGCTCCACTCACCTTATACAGGGGCACCGACACCTCTGAAAGGTTGGGCGTGAATTTCTTAAGGAAAGTAATATCCCTAAAAACTCCTTAATTCCTTGACTGAAGTTGAGGCGGATCACTCACAAATCGACTTCTCCTTATCTGAAGTTATCATGTGTTCTTTATCAAACACGATGTTGCCCAGAAAGGTGAACTGGGACTTGAAGAACTCACATTTAAAGATCTTCAATGTAAGGATGCTGCATTTAACCTCTCCATCACTTGCCAGAGGTGTACTGCATGTGACTCATGATTGAAAGAAGACATTAGAATGGCATCCACGTAGGCAACTGCGCATACCCTCGGCAGGTCACCCAAAGGCGCATCAATACGACGTTGAAAGATAGCAAGGGCATTCTTAATCTCAAATGGCATAATCAAAAATTGGAAAGCCCCTTTTCTGGTGTGGAATGCGGTTAGCCACTCCTGGCCCTTCTTGATACAGATCTGATTGAACGAGTTTAAGCAATCCAGTTTGGAGCAGACTTTCGCCTTCTCCACATAGTGTGCAATCTGTAAGTCCAGGGGGATGGGATGGAAATCTGGTAAATTGAATTGTTTAGGTTCTCATAATCTATGTATGGGCGTAAAGTATCAATGGCAATTTCCATAAAGAGAAGTGAGGAGCATACTGGGGAGGTGCGCTGAAAAATCTCGCCTTTGGCTAATTGCTCTTAACCCGCACATCTAATGCCGCTTCCTCCTGTATGGCCAAAGGTTTAATTGGGGAAGATATACGCACCAGATCAACAGTGAGATTGAACTCGCAATCAAACAATGAATGAGTAGGTAGTACATTGGCTGAAGCTGCATCAAACAAAGATTCCAGCTCCTTCAAACAGGAAGGTAAAGGTACCTCCAGTGAGGGCTTCAACAATGAAGCGAGACTGAAAGTATGGATATTGGGCCAGTGGGGCAGATTGCCCCAGGATTAGTCTTAGACAAAGAGACAACTAATATATAACCATTTTCTAGTTTTAAATAGAAGGTGTTATCTTCCAAGTTGGTTCTTTCGTCAAACTTTCGCCACTACTCTAATTTTAAAATAATGGGGTACAGAAGGTTTTTATTGCTTGGAAACGGTCTAACAAATGATATTTGCCCACTTGATAATAGACTAACCCTAAAACCTTAAGTGTGGGAAACCTTGAGAAGCCCCTCCCCTAATCATAAACCTGGCAAGTAACTAATCTAGAGGTAGTCGGCTAGTTCTTGGTCAATAAATTCTCAGAGGCTTCAGTATCCACCATAAAATAGTAGTGCTGATTTTTCATAAAGGGGATGAAAGGGTAGCAGTTAACAAAAAATATCCTGAATAGTCTTATTCATAGCAGACATCGCCAATACTTCACCATGAAAATCTTCTTCAGGCATAAGCATGCCCCTAGAGTACGTTTTCACATCAAAAAATGGAGAGGTATAATTGGCCACCATTACTACTGAGGCCACATATCCCACCATATCTTCAGTAGTTGATAAACGTCTTTATATTGTAAAAGTAAGTCTTTATCCACCTTCTGGGTTCTGCGGATCATTTTAATGGTCAAGCGTGGGATCTCTGAAGTGATTTGGTATACTGAAATGGATTCCATATCAGAGCCATAAGAGAAGATATTTGTCTCGTTTTATAAAAGGAATCCCCATTATAAACGCGTTTTGGGCTGAAAACAACACCATACCCATTTTGGAATTATGTTGTGCACTGTTATCCAAGGCCATCACCAACAATCCTTCGTTGATGATCCTGCTTGCACCATTCAAACTTGGTGCCAAGGAAAAAACATTTTTATTGTATTGATTTTGTTAATTTTGGTAGAAAGTCAGGTAATCATGACTCTCAGATCATGAAGCGTTTATATCCACCAGGTACAAGCGAGAAGTGTGGGTACTTTCTAGTCAGAGGTAGCAAGAATAACGCTGAGATGCTCCAACCATTGGCTAAATGAGAAAACGGTAGTGAGCCCCACCACGGCCATGACCAACAGCTGGTGTACCCAATTCCCACTTCACGAAAGTCCCACACAGATAATGTTTGTTAATGTGAAACAGAGTAGTTAGTTGACTAATGTAAGGAGAGTGTCTATAACTCTCCAGTATCCAATGCGGTGGTGCATGATGCACAGCCCTAACGCCAGGGAACTAGTCATCAGACTATGGTGATCATAGCCCCCAGAAGGTGCTGGAGATAAGGTACCATTAGGCGAGGGTGTTCAACGCTGTATAGATTGATAGGTATATAACAAACAAAAAGACTTGGGTGGACCCCAAAGTGTAGTCCATAATCAAGCGGTGATCTGGTCTGGAGTACAAGAATTTCTCGGTCTGGAGGGGCCAGGGTGGCCCAGCGGTGCACCAGATGTGATAGTTATATATGTTTGAATAAAGGGCTAACTTTTGTGAGAGACATCCTCAAATAGATCTGCACACAGGTCTGCCTAAGTTGATATAAGAAAAGTAAACTAATGAAGGGCTTTTTAATGAGGAAGTCGACCAACAAGAAAGGTTGGTCTCAAGGAAACATATTTAAGAAATTTTGGGGAATCATCAATCAATGGAAGTGGTGCTAAGCACAAGTGCACCAATAAGCACACGCTTCCATTGGGCAGGGTGCTATATCTAGTAATCAATTAAACTCAGGTTATCATTTGAAGGCAAGGCTGACCTGAGCTGGAAATTTCTAAAATTGAATGGGTTAAAAACCCCATTTTCCGACCAATTGAATCTAACAGTTGTAATTTAGAACGTAGCTTGTGCGTTTTAACGCCCAGGCTGTAATGCTAGGATGTGCCCCATGTACATTCTCAGGACCAACCTGAGAATATATGGCCAGTACCCAGCGTTGGTACAGGGTATGCTTAAGGTCAGGGAGGCCTGACAACTTCACCTTTTTGGCCTCCTGACGTGCAGCTTTGTCCTTGCTGTTAAATCCCAAAATTGTGTCATCCTCAATCCATGACAGAGCTGTCCAAGAGTCCATGGATACAGCAGTACTAATTGTTAAGGAAAAATTGGCACAAACTGGGTGATCATTGAATACTGGAAACTTAAAAGTGTCATAAAGAAGGTTTTATCCTCTCCCGCGGATTGAAAAATGTCATGATGGTGGTAGATAAAGTTAAGACAAGCCTGACAGTAAGGATGCTTAAAAACCCAGAATGCAAGCCTGAATGCCAGAGGCGCTGCTACCTGAGCGACGCTAGATTGTGCTGTGAGAAAATTACCAGCGAATGCAAAAAGGTCAAAATTTAAATAGCAGCCCAGCAACAAACCAGGATGACATGGCCCTGGTCCTGTGGCCTTGGTATTGGGAAAAGTGAGATTGGAATGGGGGGGTTTAAATTTCATCATAAGGAAAACAGTCAGATTTTGAAAACGAATTTTTTTGAATTTAAAAATTGGAAATTAACCATCAATTTCCTCAGTGTGTTACAACTGCTTAATTAAACAAATGATCTGGGAATAGTTTAGACATACTCTTTATTGGGGCCCTTGAGATTTGCCTAACCCAACAAACTTTAAGTGAGGAAGAAGAATTTACTTGAACTGACTTTGAAAACGTTGGTGGTGGGCTGAATTGCTGTCAGTTCATCCACAGATGCCCAAATTGCTTATTTTCTTCAGTTTCAATGGCTAGAGCAAGAGCGTCTCACCCTGTGGGCCACAGGAACTTTAAGGCCACCCCACATAAGGGCGGTCCCATGAGGCCAGGAACGAGTTTGGGACGCCCAACCTGCCTGAACCTGGTCACTTCAGCATCCGTTTGGCCAAGCAAAAATTATTAGGCCAGGATTTTGGTTTGTCCAGGATGGGTTTAAATTGTGGGCTTCATTTTCCAATGGCCTGATGCCATCAAATTTGGCCTACAAATCTACACTTTTTTGTTTAAAAGCTCCATACTTTATTTAAAATTAAATTAAACAGAAAAGTAAGAGGAGAGGGAGGAATACAGTCAATTTGGCTGAGGTTAAAGGACTGGGATATTGGGCTGCTAGTTTCCTAACACCTCGAACTATTGCTGGTCAGCAATCACCATCAATAGCTATGGTTCTAGTGTCGATGGGCTTATAGGCCATTTGATCTTGAGTCAATTTGTTGCTTCATAACATACAATGAACGATCTGGTGGAGAAATCCAAGAACGTTGCTTTGTAGCACCAAGGGATTAAGTGTGAGAATTTTGAGATCTGATGGAGCTGATTGGAAATAATCTAAAATGGTCTTCAGTACCAAACATTTGTGATGGGGGCTCGTTGTCAAAACTCTTGGCAGCAAGATTCAAGTGTATCACCCATACACATTATTGGTAAAGGAAGGCTCTTAATTGGATTAAGGATGTTCTCAGGGTTGATGTAAAAAAGGTCCTGCAATGGATGCATTTCTCAGCGGTGGTTCTTTGCCTGAGAGAATGTATCACATTGTGGACCAATACCTTTTGAACACGGTGCATTTGTAATATTGGTGACTGTTTTCTGCATCTGGTTTGGCACATATGGGGCAATCTTTGTGTGGTAAGTCCAGTCTGCTATGATTACTGGATTTAAATGTGTGGTGTAAGATCTGCCAGGTGCCAACTATTGCTTTGCCATTATAAGTTAAGAATTGATGCTTGATATTAAATCTCATTTGGTAGTTAATATTATGGCCTTTGGCCGCCAGTCCTTGAGGATTTGTGGTCAGGTGGGTGGGTTGCATCCAGGTTTCAGAAACAGATCTCTGTATTCAAATAGGGTCAATTTTTAGCAAACTTTAATTGCATTGGAGGCATACTCGTGGGCTTTTGATTGCATCCCCACAGTTCATTGTGGAAATCATTGCGGAATTATGGGCTTCAACACCACTGTGGATCTTGTCGGCATCCTAATCTAATAGTTAAAATGACCAGCTTCCCAGGCACACTGCACAAGTGCTCAGTTGCCAGTAATATGGGCTGCCTTTTTGGGAGGGCATTTACAGGTGGTCCACCATCCCTTCGCGCAAATATTGTGAGTATACCAGCTCCAGTAGCCCTGGACTCTAGCCCAGTTCGCATTCCATGCTAGGGTTGGGCATCGCATATATTTCTGTGTTAGCCTAAGAAACAATTTGGCCCAGATCCGGCGAGCGTGGGATTTATAAGTTAGAATGCCCATGCCCCCTTCTCTATTTGGTTTGAACATGGTCTTTAGGGCTATCAGCGCTGCTTTTGCCTTGAACCATAAAAAGGCGCGGAGCATTGTCCTGATCTTTTTCTATAATTTAAGGCTCATAAACAGTACATGGGCGACATGCCATAGCTTGGAGAAAATTTATACGTTGATGGCCAAAACTTTCTCCTTGAAACATAGTCTTACATTTTTCCAGCAAGCCATTTGGCCAAAAGACTCAATAGCACTTCTTGCTCAGTTTCCAGTACTGCTGGCCCTTTGTCATTAAAGAGTATCCTGGGGTATCAGATCATCTGTGAGTTTTGATTGGCGTTGTGTTGGTTGGTGGGCTGAATTTTGGGACGCCAATCCTCATTACTGAGGTTTTTTCCAAGTTGATCTTCACGTTTGATGCTAACTGGTAAAGGTCCAGGAGCTCCTCAGCGCCCTGAAGAACATTTAGTGAACTGATACCCAATACTGTATTATCGAAAAGGCTGACACCCTCAACGGCATTTTGTTAGAGTGGACTAGGACTCAGATTTTTGTGTCCGCCACAGCCAAAAATACATTTGCTGCAAAATTAAAAAGGATTAGTGACATACGATTACCTTGTCAGAGACCCTGCCCTACTGGGATAAAGTTGGTTGTATTGCTGGCTACAATTAATCTAGTAACCAGGCCTAAGTATAGTGTTAATATCCATAAACTAAAAATTTCAGGAATAACAACTGCCTTTAGTGCTGCATGGAGAAAGGGCCACGCTACCCTGTTGTAAGCCTTCTCCATGTCGAGGAACATGATGTAGTCCTATTCAGTTCCCCACATTCCCTGGAGTATTTTTTGGACAGAACAATGCTGTCCCAGATGCTTCAGCCCTTGATAAATCCATTTTGGGCATTATGCAGTGTCAGCATTAAAGTTCTCTAGACTGTCACAGAGGTACAAAGGTGGCTCAAAGATGAAAATTCGAAAAAAGGTCAAGAAGGAAATGGAAAAGTGGTTAGAATACCATATGTTTTATTAGGTTGAAAGGTATTAACTTATATAGGGTGAGTGGGGATATTGTGCCTCAAGGATCATCATGGCCTCATACATTCAGGATCTTTCCTGGTCTTCTGTATTGACCATCTTTTGGGTATCCTCAATGTATTTTGCTGCTCACCTGACCGAATTGGTGGAAACTCCACCCCACGTGACTCATAAATTGAAAATGAGAATTGTGAAGTCATTTTTGTTTAGATAGGTTCAAGAGTTTATATGTTACATCTCAATTCAGAAGTGGGGAATTTGAGTTGGTCATAATCTTGAATCCTGCCAACACCCTTTCTCAAGATCCTGTCAGAGGGGGGTATATGGCCAAAGGAACTGGACATGTACCCAATTGACCACAGTCCCCTGGTTGACTTCAGCAATGGAGTACTCAAACTTCACCTTATAAATGACTTATAGGGTCCAGACCAAAGAACATATAGCTTATTCTGTCAGCCTCCAGGTTGATGGTGATAGAAGAGAACAATTCACCTAATTGGAGAGTTTGTAAGGAGGGTTGGCTGAGATTAAATTGGGATTTCTCTATTTCTGTAGTGGTGATGATGCCTTGTATGGCTAGGGCTTATATCTGGACAATTTCTTCAGCTAAGGCCCTCATAGTGAATTTGGAGTTCTCAGTTGTGGAGGTCTTAAGCAATATCTGAATGCTACTTAATAGCCGAGGTGTACGCCCATATAAGGCTTCGAAAGGGGACATCTTAATAGCTCGGTGGTATCTTACCCTGTAGTCAAGAAAAGCGCTGGTTAGGTAGTGGTTCCAACGGTCAGGATCCGAGGCAGCAAGCTTTTGTATATGGAAATAAGAGTTATGTTAGCACATTCTACCACCCCATTAGTAGATGGGTGGTAAGGGGCAGCAGAACTCTGGATAGTGCTGAATAGAGAAGTAAGTTCTTGTACTACCTGTGAAGCGAAGTTTAACCCAATCTCTGAAAGTAATGTTTGGGGGCACCCATGCTGGGTGAAAACAAATCGAACAAGGAAGAGGGATGTGGTTTTGCAGTTGCAGCTGGTACTGAAATTGCTTCGACCCACTTAGTTAAGTGGTCCAAAGCTAGTATAATACTTATGGTCATGCAGCCCAGTGGGAAGAGGGCCCACCACATGAAAGCTGATGACATTGAATGGCCCAGTCGGGGTGACAAATGTGTTTTGGAATTGAGGATTGGCTTGGTCATGAGATTGGCAAGTCATACATGCCTCCAATACCTCTTAGTTGGTTTCCATCATTTGGTCCCAGTAACATTGTGACTTCAGCCATTCGTGAGTCTTCTTAACTGCCCCGTGTCCCACATTAGAATGGCCCTCTAGAATAACATCAGTTTGGGAAGAGGAGAAGACATAAGGGAGCCGCTTCTTATTGACCTTCTTGTAAAGCAGCCCATCCTTAATTTAAGTGTCTCAAGTCATCCTTTGGAGTTCATCTTGGTCCTTGGGAGTTTCCAATTCACACTGCTCAGGTTAGACTATTAGATCATATAGCTAGTCCTCCTTGGGGGTTAAGGCTGCTAGCACTGGCATCCTGGAGAGGCCTTTGGCATTTTGGTGAATCGTACCTGCACAATGGACAATGGTGAAATCATAGCTCTGTAGTCATAAGGCTCACCTGACTAGTCGTCCATCTGGCCCTTCATTTGCTGGAGCCATTGAAGCGAGGAGTGGTCTGTAACAATAGTAAAGTGAGTACCATAGAGATAAGGCCGGAAATGTTTGATGGCTAGAAAGACATCCAAGAACTTCATCTCAATAACGCTGTAGTTCCGTTCAGCTTTACTCATCGTCTTACTAAAGTAGGCCACAGGATTGTTTTAGTTTTTAACACGTTGGGTTAGGATAGCCCTGATGGCAACATCACTTGCATCCATAAAAAACAAGAAGGGTTGGTCAAAGCGTGGGTGGACTAGAATAGGTTTAGTACATAGAACAGTTCTCAATGCATTTTAAGCAATTTCTTGTTCAGGACGCCATTTAAATGGCATATTCTTCTGCAAAAGGTAGAAAAGTGGCTTGGCTAAGTCGGCAAACCAGGGATAAACTGACAATAATAGGCCACCATGCCTAGGAATACCTGGATATCTCTTAAGCTTTGGGGGGCGTGACATTATCTTTATGGCATCTACCCTGTCCAGTATGGACTGAATGCCATCCTTGGTAACTTTGTGTCCCAGAAACTCTAATTTGGATTGTAAGAAAGAGCACTTGAAGTTCTAAGCTTTATAGAAGCCTTACACAGCCAATTGAAGTCTTCTCTGAGATGCTCGATGTGCCCATTAAAGGTTCATTATAAAACAGTAATGTCGTCTAGGTAAATAAGGATGTATGAAAGCTTCAAGTCCCCAATGATCCCGTCCATGGCATGTTGGAAAGTGGCCAGGGCGTTACAAAGGCCCTGGGGCATCCTTGTGGGCTTAAATAGTCTTTAGTTGGCTATTAGAGCGCACTTAGCTCGACCTTTATGTGAGCTCAACTTGCCAATATCCTCTGGCAAGATCCATGGAAGAAAAGAACTGGGATCTGGCAAGTAGACGGAGGAAATCATCAATTTGGGGCAGAGGATAACTATACTTCTTGGTGATGGAGTTGAGCCGCAGGTAGTCCATCAACACCTGTTGACTGCCATCTTCTTCCAAACCAGCAGAAGAGGGGAGGCTCAAGGGCTGCATGATGGTACCAGGAGCCTGGCGTCGAGTAGTTGTTTGTGTTCCACCATCACCTGGGCCTCTTCAACCTTGCTTTTCCAGTAATGTCGGGACTGGAAAGGGGGAGCGTCCCCAGTTTCTACATGATGTAGGACTCCATTCATTCTTCCAAAGTCATAGGTTGAGGCTAAATAGGTCTAAATACTTTCCAACAACTCTTGAACCTTATGTTGTTGGAAATTTTGAAGGTTCTTGCCAATATTGAAGTTGGCCAGGATGACCAATGGTGGTGTCTCAAGCCAAAATCCTTTAAGTGCCCAAAGCTTTGGACATCAGCAATAGCCTCCACCAGTAGAAGGTGGACATATGCTGAAGGATTGTTTTGACTTACTATTTGGGTTTTTCAGTAAGGATGGCCAACAACACTGATATAGTTTCAACATAAGCTGGATCTAGGATCCCCGGGAAGGGTAGCACCTCCTTTGTGGATGGGTTGTATAGGCCTCAGATTCCCTATAGGTATCCTGAGAAGATGTTGACATGGACCCGGGTGTTGGCAATGACTTGGAATTTGGAGGTATGGTAGTCGCCCTAGGTAAGTAGATCGTCATGCCCTCTTGCCCATCAACAGCAGGAGGGGCAATCGGACTCAGGAGCCCCTAATTTGATATTTGAGCCAATTAATTCAGCCTTTACTCTCCAGTAGACTGGCTTGTGCTTTGACCTCGGTTTTAGAATCACAGGAGGTCACAAAGATCAGAGGGACTCGATGCCATAGTAGGGATGGAACGCCACCATCATAATGGAGCTCTTCTGAATAGTCTAAAAAGGACTGAGTCCCGAGAACCAGGTCATAGCTAGGGTTATCCTGCGTGACAGCTGGGGTATGTACAACAAGCTTTCTAAACTGCAATGGTAAAGAGGAATAAGCCTCTATAGATAGGGTACATTGAGAGCCAGCCATGCCATACTCCATATAGTGTGGAAAATATGGAGCTATCTTACCATGCTTCATTAGCTTGGATGATATGACGTTCACGGGGAGCCACTGGCAACTATAGCAAGGGCTGAAATTTATGAGCTCAAACTGTGACCCAGGTAACCAGACTTCTAAACTGAGGGCGGCAACATGAGGAACTTGGGTGAGTCATTGGAAGCAGAGTAAGCAGTATCAACCACTTTATTATCACTAAAACCAAAAATTCTTCTTCAGATACTATAGCTCCTGGTTCAATCAAGGTTATGGAGGATTCTTGAGACTTAGTAGGGATGTCAGCATGGAGCGCCTCGTCCTTCATGCTCTCGGCCCTTTTCCCGCCTCCTTGGCAAGTTTTTTTCAATAGTTCTTGGCACTGTGTCTGAAACCATTACAGTAAGTGCATCAAGGTCAAAAATATTTCTGGTTTTCGACCACATGGACTCTAGGACGGTTAGAGGGGCCTGTAGATGTAGCCTTAAAGTGTAAAGTTGACTCAAAGATCTCATTAAGCGCTTCCTTGATCACTCAGATGCAGTTAAACCCATTATTCTGTCCAATCATATGCATTTGAACCTCAAGGTAGGATCCCAATGCAGAAATGACAGTGATAATAGCATCATCCCGGGTGATATGATTTGTTTGACTAAGGTTTTGCTTGGGCGTAAAAGCGGCTGGCAAACTCCATAAGCTTTCTCCTTTATTCAGTTGGATACGATGACTGCCTGTTTTGGTTGGCCAGGGTTTAATTGCTGCCAAACTCTCTTATTAAGGCTTTGTAGGACCTTTTCCCAGGTGTTTCAATCCTTTAAATGGGGGTCATGATCTCCCAGGCAGTGCTATCTAGGCAGGAGTGGATATGCTTTACCTTCTGCTGGTCGGTAGCCTCCTCCATGAAGCTCTCATATGCGTACAGGAAGAAGGCAATGCTCTCCTGGCTGAGGGTAAACCTTTCTTTAAAACTAGGTTTAAAGTTAATTACAAGAGGAGTAGAAAGGGTGTTAACATCAGGGATGGCCGCTGACTCTGAGATCTCAGTCTCTGCATAGTCGCAGGGGCATGTTGGTCTAGCCATCACCGTAGACCCTCAAGGTCCTCTTGGATGTTAAACCAACTCTGGTTGAGGGAGGAAACAGAAGACTTATTTGCAAGTTGTTCCTTTAGAGATTAGATGTCGGCGCTCTGAATGTGAAGCTGGCTCTCAAGAGTAGTCAAACAGGCTTTGAACCCTCAATAAGTTTGTTCAAACTGAGAGATGTGAATATTGGTAAGCTTGGTGAAGGCACTGAGGTTGTCCATTTCATCCAACAGGGCGTCATTGGATACCCTAGGGTCGAGGAGGACTCCATACACTAAGAGTTTACATCCCTGAGCTAAATACCAAATTTGATCACGTAGGGAAGCTAAGGCTGTTATCACATCCCTCCACCATGGGTCCTTAGGCCATCAGGGGTGGGAGCTGAGGGACCTGGGGGCCTGGGAGGTCCACGGGGACCCTCTGAACCTTTGGGACCTACACGCCCTTTGGGGCCTTCAGGCCCCCTAGGCTCTTCAGGACCTTCACTCCTGGAGGATAGCCTTGAGAGGCCAGCTCTCAATAGTGTTGTTGTAGGGAATATACCAAATTCTCGACTTAGAGGAGGCGCTAATTCTATGTTGCTTCAAGAAGTTAAACGTTCCAACGCAGCTGGTCCTCAAGATAGGCAGAGATCTCGCTGTCTAACAACACAATTTGGTCTCGGACCTCACTGATAACCCGTCAATTATCAATAATGGCCTCACAGTTGTTGTGAACAAAGGAGGAGGCTGCATTATAAAAATTAATGATGTGTATGTGCAAGGCCTGAATGAGCCCCAGTTGTCAGGAGACCTCTTTATGGTGCAAACCAACAATTGTATTAAGTAATGAATAGCCAGGTGAACAAAGTTGTGAAGGTAGTGTTTGGGACCCAGTGCAAGTTCTTCTTCCAGAAGCTGGGCTGAGTCATAGAGGTCTCGCGTGATAGAGGTAATGGAAGAAGCATGGAAACGGCTGGAGCAAGCGCCCACAGAGTAGGTGCCATTTATTAATTGTTGAACAACATTGTTAAGGTTCTCATACTGAAGTTGGTACTGTCTTCCATCAATAGAGGGCAGGGAGAACTGGAATGAGGCCTGGAATTCTAACTTTTCAGGTTGTGCAGGTTGTATTTTGTATTGTGAGGTACTAACCCATCGAGCAACGCTTCTTGACCAACCAGCATATTGGTCTTCAGCGCTGCTAGTACTTTCCATTTTTTGTGATAAACGTTTTTACTTAGGACATCTTGGAGCACCCTGTAGTGAGCACCACGTTTGTCAGTGTTACAGTTCACCAGACTGTTGCTGAGGTCCAAAGGTGGCTTGAAGCTGCAAAAAAAAGGGTCAAGAAGGAATTGAAAAAATGGTCAGAATACTGAATGTTTTGTTAGATAAAAGGTATCATTATTTATAGGGTGAGTGGGGACATGGTGTTTCAAGGATTGTCATAGCCCCATACATTCAGGATCTTTCTTGGTCTTCCAGATTGACCATCTGATAGGCATCCTCAATATATTTCGCCGCCCACCAGACCAAATTGGTGGAAACTCTGCCCCACGTGACTCAGGAATTGGGGATGAGAATCCTGAATTCATATTTGTTTGGATAGGTTTGATAGTCAATTTTTTATGGCTTAATTTGGTAATGGCGAATTTAATTTGGTCGTTATTTCAAATCCTGACATACAGCATGTGTGGTGCTGTTGCCATTAGGCAATTCATTAAAGCACGTTAGCAGCTTGTAGTTGGCGTTAGATAGAGTAATTTGGCGTCAGTTCCAGAGTTGGCATTAAAGCCCCTTTTTTGTACCAGAGTACAATTCAGGTCTCCTGGCCTACCAGGATTTTTGTCCATTTAATAGGCAGTAGTTGAAGAGGGATTTAAGCTCCAGTGCTTTGCGGTTGTGGAATGTGCTGTAAACTTCCGCGCACATGTTATTGGAGGCTGGTGCTTTCATCTTTGGTGATTCTTTTAGTGATTGTTTGACTTCATCTATTAAGATGTTGGCGGACAAGCTAACAACATTTTCCAGAATACAGGCCCTGAGTGCCAGCTTGGCCATGTCAATTAAGGCTTCTGGCACCGTTTCGCTCATCTCTAATTGTTGGAATAGCTTAACATAGAATCATTTTATTTTGCGTTTGATTGTTTTTGGGTCCATTGTTATTTCCCTTGTCACGATCTCTACCTCCTGTACATAGCCTTGTTTTGAATTTCCTTGAGGTGTGACAGGCCCTCCTTGGTCATCATCACCATTAGGCTCTGATATTGGTAGGTAGCGTTGACCTGTTGCTTTGAGTCCTGTTTGGCCATTAAGGCCAAACACCAATTATGAGTTGTTTGGTACTTGTACCACCATTCTTTTCTATCCTTACTAGAAGGTTTAAAAGTCTCCAGTGCATCTTTCAGCTGCTTCATGGTGGCAGTTCATTTATAGGCAGCTGTTTTTTTTTGAACTTCATACTTTCATGCCTAATCTCTTCTTTGATCTGGACCTATCTTTTCAGAGGATCTATCTCCTGGTGACAATTCAGATATGCAACCAGTCAATTAAGTTCAGATTTGATTGTCCAGTGCCATTACCCGTATCTCAACATGGCTGGTGTTAACTGCCGTTCTTGGTTCCTTGGGGGTTCGTCCATGTCAATGTCAACTTGGATGATCATATAGTCACTCTTGCATTTATGGTGACCTCACTGTTGGACATCAGCGCTTTGAGATTGGATGACATCAATATGTAATTCAGGTGCAAACTGGTCTGTGGGGATCCGGTGGAGTCGTATGACAACCTTGTTAGGTTGGCTGAGTCATTGTTTTCCTCGTTATTATCAGGCACATCCTCAATTTGACTAGGTATTCTAGCATATCATTGGCCTTACAGTTGGGACTTTCACTCATTGGGAATGTATCCTGACTCTCATTTGTCCAACAGTTCAGGTCTCCTGCTATAACCGTTGTCACCTTGGTTGGTACTTCTGATAAAAATTCCAAAAAATCAGTTTTCTGTGGGACTTTGGCTGGGCATAGACAGCCACCACACAAAAGCTTTTGCTGGTTTCCCTATTTGTAGCAGTTGCTATTAAGATCCTTCCAGCGTGGGTTTCCTCCTCAAATACCAGGTCTATTGTCTTGTTCAGTGCAACGATCGCCATGTGATCCATCCGAAGTGATTGGAAGCCTATTTGGTGGGACTACATGCGGATTGTTGCGTCACAGTTCAAGCTTGGAACATCACCTTTTAGTTGCCTGCTTGTGTAAGATATTAGAAATTAAGTCAATATTGTTAGTAGTTTTAAAATGATGAATCTTCCGCATTTTTGTTTGTAATCTTGTCATCCCCCGAGCATTTGTAGTCACAATCTTCATTTCTGGCTGTCCAACCCATGGTTATGAGGCTTGGCATTAAGAGCTGGGTTGGTTATGGATTCGCTAATGGAAGTTTAATTATTGGTAGTTGATGTTGCCAAGGGTGGGTGAGGGGTATTATTTGGCTTTTGAGGTCAGTTAGTTGGTACTAAAATACACCAAGCATTTTGTGCACCAGGAATTCAGTCTCCATCCCCATCTCCCTATCAATGGATAATGGGCACGGTTTTATCACCAGCTCCAGGGGCGCCTTTGTCCCTACTGGGGGTGTGTTGGGTTCCCCATCAATTGTTGACGGGCTTACCACCCCATTGTTAGGTTTGTCGTTGGAACTCATGTTTTTTTGGGTTTTAAGTTGGTCAACCTTGCCAATTTTGTTGACTCAGGTTTTTGAGATATCTATAAGACTGGAAAAAAAGTCCAAATAATTAACAATGGATCATTGGTTAACTGTTGCGGTTAGGCTTATATGAGTATTATTGAGTATCTGAATTAATGAGTGAAGTTGACCTTGAAGTATAGGTGGAATTCCGCTGAAGATATAGTGTGTTTAAGCAGTTAGAAAACTTTGATGCACAACAAATTATTAATAATCGCCTCAAATTAGGCGATCATGAAACTAATAACTGATAAACTCTACCAGAACCAATGAGATATGGCAGTCTAAATTACTAAGCCAAGGAAGTGGTATTGTCTAAGTCACTGAGATATAAGCGAGATGAAGCTGTGGAAGAGAGGATGAGGTTAGAAAGAAGAGAGTGAGTGGACTAGTAAGGTTCCACTGAATGTATTAGATTAAACAAAGAAGTGTCATTGGGGCAATTGCTCTATATTTATTAGAAAGTTTATTATGTTGATTTGAGGATGAAAATTTTCATATTGTTGATCCTATTGCTCAGTAGCGTAACCCTATGTAAAACCCTTAGCGTATCTTTGATATACCGCCAATTTTATAACGGTGGTGCTCACTACAGGGGCTTTTCTGGTGGGTTACTCGAGTAGTTGGAGGACTGGTTATGGAGTGGCAAAAGCTACTGGTTAAGACTGGAGCTCCTTTGGAGGGGGACGCTGGGGTCTTGACCCACATTGAGGTGGGTCACGCTGAAGGATACCATCTGGCTAAGTGAAGGGCAATGTCAGTTTTTTTAACCAGATGGATCCTTCTAATAGTATCAGAGTTAAGGGTGTCAGTTAGTTGGGCGTGATTGCCAGCTTATACCTATTTTGATACTGTTTGATGTTATATAAATTAATTTAATTTATTTTCAACAGAATCTGCATTCACTGCCGATTTACCATTCAAGGTTAATTGTGGAATTTCAAGCAGAAAGCTGATGAATCCATTGCCAAGCGTTTGAAAATGGTTCTGCTGCTAAATTCTGAGTACCTGCGACTCATTCCGAGAATGCTTATTGTTTTATTTAATTAAATAAATTATATAGGATTGACCGGCAACTCTTGCCAAGGATGGATTGACCTAATTTAATTTGGTGACTGAGATGAGCAGATCAAGGAAGTTTTGTTACCTGGAATGACTAACAAATTATTAAAGAGTTCTGGCATCAAGTGGCTGATGGATTTTCCAGTATTGATTGGCCAATGAGTGATGGGTGCAGTAGCCCAGAAGTAGTAAAATAGTCTTCCTTCCCTCGTAATAAACATCTCTCTTTCGCCCATCTTTTCTTATTTGTTAGTAGTTTTTCAGCTAGAATAGGATTAAGATGGGACAGGAGATCCCCAATAGGCGCGGGTGATCACGCCTGGAGTGGCTGGTGCTGCCAGCTCCCATGCCTCCTCCCTATGAGGAACTGGTGGGAACCTGGCCAGCTGGCTACCAGCGGATGCGCTGACTGTCTGCCAACCTTTTGAGGTGCAGCACGGGAGTTTCATAGCTTCTCAAGATGTGGATGGACTCGCTGGGGCATGTCCAGATGGCTTTATGAAGGGTCGTGAGGGTGGGGAAGCGAGGAAGTACCTGAGCCACCAAGGATGGTGGCAGGAGTTTTTCTGGGGCACACGCCAAGGACACCTGGGGCTAAGGCGAAGTCGTTGGTGGTTGGTTGTTGGGTTGGACGCGGACTTGTAGGAGTTGGTACGCCAATGAAGGCAAAACGGCAAAGGGCCAACAAGTCTTCATACTGGTTGGCCTGGTACACTAGAGGAGTCCATAGTCAATTTCAAGGCACAGTTGTTTGTTTGGTAGTCTCTTAGGTTTTTTTGCTGATGATTTCTGAGTAAACTTCTTGTTTGCTTTTGACTTTTCAGGCTTTGAGTTCAATTTATTTGCTTCTTACGTTTATTATCCCTTTTTAGTGATTTTGAACCACCTTCTGCCTTTGTTCTTCTTCCTGAGTTGTACATTCCACCTGGGTTAGGTGTGGTGCAAACAGGTCATGACTCATTTTTTCGTCCATTTTGTAGGCTTTGTAATTTGGATTAATGAAGGGCTCATTGTCCGCTTCAGGCCCTTTTTGCCGCTTCTCACTCCCACACTTCTCTATGAGAGAAGTCCAAATCCTGTTTTTGGTGCTTCATTTGCAACTTCCGTTAGGCTACATGGAATCCAGAGATTGGCCTTTGGTCAAAGAAAGATCTTTGTCTTGACTTTTGTGACCCTTTCAATGGGGTCATATTCATAACTGCGAGGGGTATTTCCTTTTCAGTGGTAGCATTGAGCCATTATATGGCCAGTATGGAAGCATAACTGGCACATTTGTTTTGAATCCTCTTGTTTGATGTATACAACTCTACTTAGGCCAGGAAGGTGGATGAATTGGGTAGGGCAATTTATTTGGTTTCATCTATGGTGCCAATTCATTAAACACTTTGACAGTTCGAGGGCAAAGGCACTTTACAATATAATTTCTAACAGCTTGTCAGAATTCTCATACTTTTCATAATATGATAGTCTAGTCCAGATCCCTTCATGCACCTATTCCCTCTCTCAATCAGTTGGTAGATTTTGGAATGCCACCCATCGTGTGGTCTAATTCACATATCTAGTTGTTTCCATTTGTAAGTAAACTCCCTTATATTTAATGACAATCTCAAGGAGTTTCTTCTGATATAGTTCGCTTGGTATTGCTATGTCAATCTAGCCCCATTTGGGTACCCAGTGGTTGTCAAAATCCCATTGTCAGCACATCGTTGAGTTGTTGATAGATCAACATTATCAAGTTGGACCACTCCTTCTCCTCCATCAGCTGCATGTGGATTCAGATTGCATCCTCTAGATAAGATTTGGGCGCCTAGAGTTCTGTGAAGCCACCATTGATCAATTGGAGTATGTACAAAATATGGCTCCCCGCCCCATTCCATGTGTTTTTATCAGAGTGAGCTGCCGATGTGCTATATGACTTGGATTTGGCTTGGTTACCTCAGCGGGGTCTTCCCTTCTATCATCCAACTTAGCAATTCATTGAGGCTGAGACCATGATTGAGTAACGCCTCGACCTGGAATATGCTAATTCCTTATCAGTTAATGCTTCTGGCCATTTGTGCGCTGATCTCTAGATTTTTCCAATTGAGGGCATCCATTGGCAAAAATCCCAGTTGGTACCATAGGAGGGCAGATTCTGGCCTACACATTGGCTTCAGGTACTTTTGAGGGCTCTCAGAATAATCAAACTATGATGGCACCAGTCTCTAACTGTTATACTGTTCCATCCGATGTTAGGAAAATCTACACCATGGTGTCCAATACCCCCGTTCACACCATTGGAAGGCCTCTGATGGGGCGAATCCTTTGGTGGCGTATGGAGCAGCTACCAACAGTTCTGGAGAGGATTTTTCCAGTCCCAGATGGCTTTAACTTGTATTCCCACTTTGAGCCATTCCTGGCCCAGATCAGGGGTCATAACCCCTTTCATCGCTGTTGCCGCCTTTGGTGTACCTTCATGTTCCATCCGCAGTTGAGCTGATTTGGGGGTGAACCCCGCGGCATCCCAGTCTGTAGCTTCAGCCAGTGTGGCTACATCATGCCAAAGTTTCCATTTCATGATAGGGGATGTCTGACCCCGGAGAGTTTTCTGGATCACCTTTGTCACTCCAAGATTCAGCCACTCTCAAACCTAATAAATACTGGCCCTCACACGAAAATAATACTTCATTTCCAACGAGGTGAACCCGTTGGCAGACCAGTTGATGGCCTCTTCCAGTGACCAATCCCAGAAGGGCCCCCACTCCAGCGCCTTCTCCTTTTTCCAGCCTACCTTCATCAAGTATAAATGTGGTGGATGGCAGGATATGGGCATACGACCAGTGTAAGGCTTCAGTAGCCTTAAAACTGGCCACAATACATGGCAGTGCCTCCTCTGGGGAGTGCGTGGTATTGTACCATTCCAGCAGGGTATTGACTGAAATGTTATGTCAATTCCATTCAAGGTGGTTAAAACATCCAGGAACCATTTTGAATAATTGATTAATTTTATTGGGCTAAGACCCAAGCTCCCAACGGCCTGAGCAAATTTCGCAGATATGTTAGCCTTGTTGTATTCCATCGCGTTTAGGATTTTAATGCCAGCTGCCATCCAAGCCTTCACATCCGCCAGCTTCAAGTCTTCTCAAACTGCGGCTTTGATCACTTTATGCTCTTGGGGAGTTTCATCCACTCAAGGGCATCTTCAGTTTGGATTCATGAAAAACTTGAAGAAAACCGCCATGTCAAGCAATATTTGGGTGTTGACCCAGCATTTGGCTGCCCCAGCAGAAAACTTGTGATACCACCAGATGGCCGCAATGGCAGACATTATGTTATTTGGGACCCTCTGCGTCACTGTTAAATACTGGAACTGCAGGGCCTCCCATTGCTTGATTTCATGAGAGGACATGCTGCGGTGTGATAACATGTCTTTCTATATGAGAGTGTACTTTACTGGGACACTAGTTGATGACTTGACCGCTGTCAGGGTTTTGGCCCCTTCTGGCTGTACTTTTAATTTTTTGATGAAATTTTTGTGGGCGTTTGATCCTTCAGATTTGGTTCCTGATACTCCTTCATCCCCATTGGGGATGATCCCTAATGGTTTGCGCTGACTCACTGATTAATTTTGGGCTGATTTTGCCCTCACTGTTAACTGGGATTTGTTGGGGATAAACCCCAACAATTCATCAGGAATTGTACCTGACAATTTTCTCAGTTTTCCGGTTTAATTGTGGTCAAAAATCGATGTCCCCCTACCTGGTCATTTGTTGGGAATGGTCCCCAACATTTTGTTCAAGTTATTGAGTCAACTTTTTTTTGAGATTTTTTCCATCCCATTCAAGCCTTGTTTGTTTTTTTGCCCAGACGATTTAGGCCCTTGGTTTTTTCTGGTTGCTTTGAATCTAGACTCCAATCCAATCAATACATCATCAGGATTTTTGGTTTTTAAAAAACTTCCTTGAAGGGTCCTGATACCTCCCCTGATTAAGGTTTGGTGGGGATTATCCTCAACGCTGCTGCTCTTAGAATCGCTTCATGCGCCCCAAGAATGTCATTGAACATCTGATTTGTGGCAGAAACTGACCTTTGGATTCAGTTGTGTTTACTGTGCTTGTTGCTGGGTTCTTGATTTTTGTTTGATTGTTTTTTAGTTGTTTATGTTGTCACCAATTAGTTATTTGATGAGAAGTTGTTAGTTGATCAGTTACTTTTATCAAGTTGAGTGGTGGCCTGTGTCAGTAGCAAGTCATCCAGGCAGTGCTTTTTCCATCTTGGCGTGATTTTTGATTAATGTCATCTCAGGCGTAAGCAAGCTGTCCGTTTCTTTGTGCTTAGCACAGATGGGAGGAATGACTACTTGTTCTAAGTTGGCTGGCTGTGAGGTACTGCTATATAGACGCAGTAGCTCACTAGCAGGTAGTATGTTCTCTCTAGTCTTGTACTGGTCACTTTTGAATTTAAAATTGAACTTCGCAAGAGAAAGATGTTTTAGGCAATTCTACACTTGGTACTTCGTTATTTGAAATTTCACGCCCTATGGGCTTTGTTTCTGAGAGTTTTAAATTGTCAATTATTAACATCAAAGGTTCACCATTGTAATTGTACTAGGACCCTTTACCTCAGCAAGTGCCAATTCATTGACAACTTGCTGAAGATTCCTTTAATTAATCTAATTAATTTTTCAAATGTAAGACCTGTGGTTAGGGGTGGAATCCTCAAAGGGTACGCCATCACCCATCGCTAGTCCACCACATGAGCAAGGTCACCTTGTGTGACAAGGGGGACCGCCGGCCTTTTTGGCCCCTTCTTGGTTGGTAAAGAGAATACCACAATCCAAACGGAGAGGGCGCTCCCCAAGACTTATAACAACGCTTTAGATCATCTGAGAGGCACTAACTACATCTCTACCATGGACTTAATATTGTGGTCTGGAAGATTGAGTTGCTGGTAGTGGAATGTGAGAAATGCGCTATAATTACCTCAAAGGGGGTTTAAGCTATATGTATGTCACAAAATTTTGAAACGCCCTGGATATGTTACAGAGTGCTTTGGATACAACCTTGGGTGACCTGAAGCTGTCCTGCGTTCTAGTCTGCCTTGATTATATTAACTTGCTCTTGCAGATGAATACAGAGCACTTAACCACTTAGAAAAAGTGTTCCACTGACTCTCTGGAGCCAACATGAAAATTAATTCTCACAAGGGCCATTTTTTTAAAAAGCAACTGGAATATCTCAGTTTTGTGGTAGACTCAAAAAAGCTTAGCCCTCAGCTAGCAATAGTGGAAGCTATATGCAAGATGACTTGACCAGGTAATAAGAAGGATATATAGGGTTTTTTGGGGATAGTTGGGTACTACCAGCAGTTCATTCCTAACTTCAGCTGTATTGGGGCTTTACTTTGAGTTTTTAAAAAACGCCACCTTTAACTGGAACAAACATTGTCAAAACGCTATTGATGTCTTGCAGAACGTGTTGGCGATCACACCAGTTTTGTAATATTCTAATTTAGAAAAGGAAATTACAGTGCAAATGTATGCATCACTTTCTGCTGTAGGTGTCATGAAAGCGGCAAGTTAAGTATAGACTGGCCTACCAGTCTGGATGTCAAAGCACCCAAATGGCAAGCCTGAATGCCAGAGGCACTTCTGCTTGTAGGAAGTTGATTAAGCTGGAAGAGATTTTTAAAGCGAGTGCCAATAGGTCATAAATGTGAAAATAAACCCAGCAACAAACTAGGCTATCATAGTCCCAGGGCCCATGGGTTTGTGAGTTGGGAAAAATTGGATTGGGTTGGGTAATTTAGGTTTTCCATAGTAAAAAGATGAAATTTAGAACAGAATTTTATTGGATTTTAAAAATAGAAAATTGACCGTCAATTTTCTCAATGTGTTATGACTGTTTAAATAGAAGATTGAATTGGGGAATAGCTTAGAAAGACTTGGGATTGGGGCCCTCATTGTTTGACCTAATCTGGAGAACATTGAGCAAGGAGGAAAAATAATTTAATTTAAATTGACTTCAAAAGAGTCAGCGGCAGGGCAATGTACAGTTGATACAACCTCAGACGCCTGAATTGCAGTCTCATTGCATTTACAATGGTTAGTGTGATGCGTCTCGCCCAATGGGCAACAGGAACCTACCAAGGCCACCCACATAAGGGCTATTCCAGGAGGTCAGGAATGGGTTTGAGATACCCAAACCACATGCACCCAATTGCTTTGGCATCTGTTCAGCCAAGCAAGTTGCAATGAATGACAATCCTAATTTTTGATGGGAGAGTTCTGGGTGGGGCAACATTTGTCAATGGAGGTACTTGTCTGTCAGGATTTTTCTCTAATGTTTTTAAGGGGTGTTTTGAATTGGCAAAAACATTTCCCAATGGCCCAATGCCATTGGTGAGTTTAAATGAGGATTTGTCACTAGACACACTTATTAATAGGTAAACGCCCTTCAGCCTTTGCCCTCAAGGTTTTTGAAGCAGGTTTTGAACTGATGGCAACATTTCACAATGTACCAATGCCATTGGCGAGTTTAGCTGAAAATTAAACACTTAATTTCCCATTTAATGAATGTGCAAGCCTGTCAGGCTTTGTCGCCAAGGTTTTAAGGCTTCCAGACCTTGATTTTGAGGGCTCAGTGCCATTGACTTAATAAGGTACTATTGGCCCATGGGCTGGCGGCTTCCAATTTTTTTGGCGCAAATTTCCTCAATTCGTCATACTAGCTCAGTGGAGGCAATTGCGGGGACAGGTGGTGGGATATTCGAAGGAAGAGCTGTTACCCATCGCTTATCTACCACATGGGCAAGATTGCCCTGTGAGACGTGGGGAACAGCCGCCCTTCTTGGACCTTTTTTGTGGGGAATGGGAACGCCACCCAGTCCAAGAAGAGGGAGCGCTCCCCTATAATTACAGTATGGGCGGTGTTATCCCAAAAAGATGATGACAGTGTGGAGCATCCCATGGAATAATGAAGCTGAATCTTAACGTTCCCTGATCGGAATTAAACAATGACTGAGCGGGAGTGTTTGGTGGTAACATATGTTACAAACAGTTCCAAATCTACCTTCATGAGGTGAAAATTTAAAGTGGTAGCTGATCATGCCTCCTTGCATTGACTGCAGAATCTTCAGAAACCTGGATGATGGCTCACGTAATGGGCCTTGAAGCTCCAAGCGTATGACTTCAAGAAAGTCCACCAACCAGGGGAGAAACATCAAAATGTGACTGTCTCTCACAATTACCAGTGGTTGCCATCAAGGCAGATTCGGCTGACATCATGTATAAGAAAATGATTGTGGGTAAATATCATGATGAGCCACCACAGGTGATCAAAGCTCTTGATGGGCTTAGACAGGATACCTTCTTGGGCAATGGGAAAATATATAAGCAGATTGGAGAATTGACGAGGAGCTTTCAAAAGCCCTCAGCCAGGCCAACAATTATCTTGAATGCACATAGGAAGGTAAGTCATGGAGGGTGTGGAAAACGCTTGAGTTCTTTCAAACCCATTACTATTTGAAGAGCATGCACTATGATGTGCTTGAGATGCCTGCTTGTTGTTACCTGTGCCAAGTGGAGAAACCTTTTCACAAGAATACCACCTAACATCTGGTTAAGCCTCGTTTCACTTGGCATACTGTTTCTCTTGTTGTGGTGGGGCCTCTACCAACTGGCGCAAACCACTCTAAGTATATGATAGTAGCAATTGATCATTCTTAAGATGGGTGGAAGCGAGAGCGATCAATGACTTAGGGGCTGTCACCACTGCCAAGTTTATCATGGAGTGTGTCATACGGTGACATGGCTGTCTGGAGTTTATCTTATGGAAAAAGGAACTAATTTCACATTGCATATCCTGCCCAAATTAAATGAACTTATGGCAATTCGCGGGGCCTTGACTACATCTTACCTCACTGAAATTAATGGATTGGTGGAAAGGATCAACAGAACATTGTTAAACATTCTCCGCAGGCTTGTAAAGGGCTTTACCTCCGAATGGAGTACCCTCTTGTCCACCGCTGTCTTTGAATATAACATTAGCTACCACTCATCAACTGCAAGATTACATCAATTGCTCTATGGTTGACGTCTGGCCTTGCCCTCTCTTCTCTACTCCTGTGTGGAGGATACTGGCAGAGTAGAACTGCAGCGTTATCTGAATAATTTAATGGACATCCTGATAGAGCTACAAATGGAAGCTTATTCTACTAGCTTAGCTAAGAAGATTCGTGATCAGGTGACTGACCAAAGTAGATGTAGCGGACTCCCACAGTTCACTGTAGGTGATCATGTCTTGTTCTACGACTAACATGGATTTGGAAGAAAGACCAATCTCGCTTTCATCTGGATAACACCATTTGAAATAATTGAGAAGAATGGTATTGATGCCTATACCATTAAGGAACCCACAGGTGGTCAGATTATCAACTGAGTTCATGTGAAGTCCCTTCAGGCTTACAAGCAATAGGAGCTTTTTGTCCAGTCAAGGGGGTAATGTCAAGAAATTGATATGACTGGATGATAAGCTATATATATGGCGGATTGTAGTTTATGAGTCAAGATGTGCCTCAAGATTGAGCAGTAGATAATGTCAATGGGGAGCGAATTGATCAAAGTACTAATAGTTTGGTGAATTGAAGGAATTCTGCTGAAGCCTTGATGATATAACTAACCCCTAATATTGTAGTGATTAAGGAATTACCAAGCGAAAGGGTTGATACTGATTTGGAATAACTAGGATTAGGAGTTGAGTGTGGAAACTAGACAAGGAGGTTTTTTATATAATGGAATGAAGAGGGATAGCTGGAATAAGCAGTCTGTGATATATTATAAGATAATAGTACGCGTCATCTGGGACAATATCTCCTTATTATTAATTCTTTAATATTACTTATCACAGACCAGCAATCATCATATTGCTCGTCCGTTGCTCAGTGGGTTTTTTTGTGCAACCAGCTTGACGGATTTAACCTAAACCGCCAAAATTTTACATCTACTAAACCAGCAACAAGGTAACTTTATTAGGGATAATACTTTTTTGTATATACATAGGTGACGCATGGCAATTTAATGCCCAACTATCAGAAATCATTGGCATCAGTCTCTGATAAATCATAAATTATATATTGATGTATTAATTATCCTAAAGCATTAATTGACAGTAATTCTATGATTTAGGTGACAATAGGCAATTTAACGCCCACCTATTAAAATCCTAGGCATCAGTTGCCAGAGAATAACCTTACTACTCATTAGGATTTGAGATAATAAGCATGTCAAGATCCCTACACCAGCAATGAGCCTCAATAGGTTGACTCTAGAGCCCATATGATCAAATCTGTCTTTTAAGGCACCAAAGAGAAATCTAATCATGAAGCATTATGCGAATGAAAATTGATGGAGATGCCTTCTGGAATTGTACTCCTTCTTATCGAATCCCAAAAGGCACAACTCCCAACATTGCGGTCACAACGATGATGTAGAACAATGAGGGCGTCAACCAGGTGGCCAATCTGGAAGGAGAATATCCCAATTGTATGGGCCATGGAGGTCACCTAGGCACCATGTCCCCATGCACCCTATAATATTGAATCATTTTAACTCAGTTAAGTAGTCTATTTCACCCATAATTTAATCTACATCGATTTCTTTTCTAGTCTTACAAATTTGAGCCCAATTTGGAATTCAGCTAAAGTCAAATGAACAGTTAAGCTGACATGAGTGGTGCTCACTAAAGTGGTCTCTGAGATGTCCAAGTAAAAAAATTCTATTACAAAAATTGGAGAATAATAGAAATAAAGAAGGCCAACCTACTGATTGGTTGAGAAACAAGCTTGATGGATTAACACTTCTCAGTATGAAGTAACTCCTCTACAGCCTGATAGCCTAAAATTCTGGGACATTACCAAATTCACCTTACCCTGTTCATAAGTAGTGGCAACACCTATTTGAGAACCTCAACTAGATTATTTAAGGAAATTAAATGGCATCTACTCAGTGGGAGGCCGCTTCAGTTACTTCTGATTCTCTTTTGTGCCGCACACAATGTGAGATTAATATACCTTAGTCATACTACCCTCAGGAGAATTGGCTTAGGTACTAAATGCTATCTCTGAGCTTTGTCCATCCAGCTATACACCACAACTACAAATAGTTGGTTTAACCTCCATAAAGTAACTTGACAATTAGGACTCACTCAAACCCTAAAATCAATTATTGTTGATTTTTATAATGTTACATCCTACTTTGTTCATGACGGTTGAGAAGACATTGTCTGTAACCATCAGCTGATTAATGAGGGTTATAATCATCTTGATATACTAGATAGTAGATTTTGGTTTACATTGAGGACTAGCTTCATCAAAATGTACTTCTATTAAGACCACATGGAGCAACGCCTAAAACATATTGAAGACTTTATTTGGACATTTCAGAAGCATTACTAGGAGTTAGCCTCCCACAATATTGCCTTTGGGGCTGAAGGACCTAAGGGCCCAGGGGACCAGAAGGTCCAAAAGGTCTTAGAGGTACATAAGGCCCAAAGGTCCCCATGGATTCCAAGGACCTTCTAGTTCTTTGGTACCTACTCTTGTGATCCTAATAATTTTGGAAACAAGACGTTCTAATGGCGATCATTGCCTTTATAAAAGACCAGATATAAAATGCAGCTCAAAGATAAAAGCTCAGATTAGATTTAGTCCCTCTCAATTCAGAGTCTCAATTGATGACTTTTCAGACAAGATGAATAATTCTAGTGTATATGCTAAGCTCACTGATAACTGCATCACCAAGCTTAAACAACCCTGTCACGGTTTTAGAACTCACTTGAGTAACTTTGAGAGTCAACTGCTCCTCCAACGTACCAAAATAGAGGCTATGAAGGAGCAAGTTGACTTTAAGGCCTCAATCACCCCTCTAAACCAAAATTGGAATGAAATTCAGGAGGATTTGGAAGGATTAAGATGACAATTAGGTCAACAAGCCACTCGTGACTATGCAGAAGCTGTTATACTATGAGCCTGCAACAATATCCTACTGTCAACACTTTATCCACTCTTAGTTTGACTAACATTAAGCCTAGTTTCAAAGAGAAATCTACCCAAGGACAGGAAAGTATTGCCTACTTCCTGTACGCTTACAAGAGCTTGATAGAGTAGGCCTCAACCATCAGAAGATGAAGCACATACATTAACACCCTGCATAACAAAGCTCTTAAGATTATGACTCACCATTTTGAGTAATGTCACACTTGGAATATAGTCTGTAAATCTCTAATCCAGGGGTTCAAAAACAACCAGACCATAACAATCAGAAGCAGGATTTGATGTCCATTTGTTTAAGTAAATAAAAAAAGTCCTGTAGAGTTTACCAAGCTTTCTAAGACCAAGCACAACCCTTGGTGACCACGTAAATTTATTACATTTAATAAGGCATAATTGTGGTAATCTCTGCATTGGGATCTTATTCTGAGGTCTAATTGTACATGAGTGGTCAGAAGAGCAATTTTACTTGTATCTGGTAAATTAAGGAAGCTCTTAATGAATCCCTGATTTTACCTTGCATCCCAAGTCCTCCACATCTGCCTCTCCCAGCAGTTCTCAAATCCACGTTGTTGAGAATTATAAAGCCCCAGATCAGTGCTCCTACTGCAATAAATCCTGTCATAGTGACAAGACTTGTTGGAAGAGACTTGCTGAGGAGTTAGGAAAAGGAATTTCGCTTGAAGGATGAGGCGTTAAAAGCTGACATCCATGTAATCCCTCAGGAATGTTTAGTGACCTCTAATGAGTTTAATGTTGCTGTACCATAAGAAAACGGTTTAATACCTATCGAAATAAAGAACCTGATATAGCTTATTTTTCTATTAATTAATCTCCTATGTCTTTTACTCTGCCACTTAAGTACAGGGTTTAGTTACATGATTCACTGTTTAAAATTCATAAGATATCTGTCACACGCCATTGTCACCAATGGTTCTCCCACAAATGTCATTTTGTCTAAATTAATGAAGTGTATCAAATTAGCTCCTGACTTGCCTCACGACATGGAAAAAGCACAGATGGGCCACAATATACTTGGTCCATTGCGTCCTATTAATTTCTGTCCATTTGCTTCAGTAAGCTTTCAGTGAATCCCTCAGTTGTTTCATTAGGAAACCTGAGTTGTGAACTTCACTCAGGACCCAGTTTCCTGGGACAATCCCATATCATGCACTATGATGAAGAATTTTTATCCTTTTAGGACATAATGAGTTCTTTTTGAGTCTTTTTGCGATGCTAAGATAGAGGTCAAAGCCCAGGCTTGCTTGTTGGAAAGCAAAAGTTAGTTTGACGGGCTCAAATATGATTTAAGGGGTTCTCAAGTATGGATACCCCCTCCTGCAGTAGATGGTCAAGAGGGAATGCCTATATATCTGCCTAAGCTTATTATTATACCGTTAAAGTCCCAGGTCATCATTGATACCCGAGTACATATCATTATTCCCTTGGGACAAATGCTGGAAATACAAGGCATGGATAACTCATCCAGAAAAGAGAACCTGAACTGCTAAGGATTTTAGATCTCATCTATGCCGTATCCATATCAGCGCTGCTGGATTACCTAACTGGCAAACCAGGATAGTAGAGTCTAATACTTCATCCACTTGTTCTCTCCTCCTTCATGTAGTCATTGATGTCCATAGCTTTGGAAGTCTAAGGGATTTTGGGTTATAATCCCCCAGTTGGTAGCTCTAAATGATACCTCTAATGGGCAAGAGCTCACCAGTGAGCAACAGAGCCAAGTTGAGAAAATACTAGAAGAATACGCTGACTTCTTTTCAACCTCCATCTACTATTTCAGAAAAATAAATGGCAATTTACATCATGTTGAGACTGGGGACGCTCAAACCACGTGAGCTCATCCCTACTAAAATTATAATGTTGAAGAAGCTCAGGTGGCTGTTGAGCTTAAGCAGCTACTTGAATCTGAGCTACTAGTCCCTTCCCATAGACCTTGGGCCTCCCCTCTCTTATTATTTGGAAGAATGGTCTGAGTCATCATGTAGCAATAAACTATCAAAGACTTAACTCCATTACCTATAAGGAATGTTACCCCTTGCCCCAAATCAATGGCTTTCTACTTGCTTTCTGGTCAAATAATTTTCCTATATGGAACGCACTAGTGGGTACTGGCAATTAGAGCTAGCACCTAAAAATTGATCCAAATGTGCGCTCATACCAATGAAGGGTTATTAGATCCAATTAGGATGTCTCAGAGCATTTGCAACGTGCAGCCACCTTTTAACGCGCCTGGATGGGATCCTAGGGATTAAAGCTATACTGTGTCCATAGTACCTTGAAGTAATCAATGCATTCTCACAATTTTCAAAAGCCACATGAAACACCTCTGGGTAGTCTTTAATTGTCTTAGAAAGACCTCAATAAAGCTCAAGCTTTTAAGTGCTCTTTCATTCTGATATGAATAGAATCTACCAGAAACAAGGTCTCAAAACATGGAATTCAGCCTATCCCAAATTAAGTTGCTGCTATTAAGAAGTTGTTGTGCCCTCAGAGCCTTAGGGATATTCAGGTGTTCCTAGGTATGGTGGGTTATTATTGTCAGCTTATCCTTCAGTTTTCCAACTTAGCCGAACCCCTGGTCTACCTTCTACAAAAGAATTTACCTTTTAAGTGGCAGCCAGAACAAGAACAGGCTCATAATGCGTTGAGGACTGCTCTTTGTACTAAACCTATTTTAGTTGATCCGCACTTTGACTGGCCAAATTTGCTATTCTCTGATGCTGGCGATGTTGCATTTGGGGCTAGCCTAGATCAGCACAATAAAGATTAGGGTGATGATACACAGGCTTGCTTTAGTAAGAATCTAAACAAGGCTGAACAAAATTATAGTGTTACCAAGCATGAGTGCCTGAATGTTTTATTTGCAATTCAACTTTTATGGTCCTACCTATATGACACCCATATCATTTTCACCACTGATCATTCCTTGCTCCATTGGTTGCAGAAGATGAATAATACATATGGCCAGTTAGCAAAATAGGCATTAAGGCTACATAACTATGATTTCACCATTGTCCATCATGCAGGTGCAAACTATAAGAATGCTGACAGTCTTTCAAGGACTCTGATACTGGTTGTCTTAACCCCCATAGAAAACTAAATATATGACCCAATTGGCCATCCTGAAAGATGGGAATTTGAAAAGCCTGGAATCTAAAATTAACTACTCAAGATGACCCAGGAAGCTTAAAATCAAAGAGGAATGCTGTATAAGAAAATCAGCAACAAATAGAACCCTTATATCCACCCTTCCGAAAAAATTGATGTATTTCTTGAAGGACACACTACCCTTGGGGCTTGAGACAGTGAAAAAGATTTATGAATAGCTAAAGAATCGATGCTAATGGGATAAGATGGTTGAGACTATCTAGGAATTTATAATGGCCTTTATGACTTGTTTAGCCCAAGGTTGAGCTAGTTCCTAGTACTAACCTTCAGTAGTAGCTCCTTTGAGTACATCTAATGTCATCAGAATTAATGTAGTATGTCTTTTACCCACCGGTTTACATGGCCTTAATATTATATTAGCTGAGGACCATTTGAGCAAACAGGTCAAAGTGATCGCTGTTACAGCTGCCACTGTGAAAGCCATGGCCCTATTGATCATCTGATCTGCTTTTGCTCAGCACATATGCCCGCAAACTCTTAGTAAATAGCTAAATTTTATCTCACAAGTAGTTCAAAAACTAACTTCGCTTTAAGACTAATTAAAGTTTCACCGCCCCCCATAATCCCTCAACCAATGGGGTTATGGAATGCGCAAACAGAACACTTGTTTCTATTTTGTTTAAGATGGCCACATCCAATACTATACGCTGGACTTACTATCTACCCAGAGCTTTGCTCTCTTACCAGATAGGCTATTATTAAATAATAAAGATGTCCCCTTCAAAGCTCTATATGGGCGTACCCCTCAATTAAAAGTAGTGCTCAGCCCCTACTTGATATCTCCACGCATAAGAACTCTGATTTGACAATGAGGGCCTTAGCTGATGAGTTTGTCCAGCTAAGCCCTTGCCACTCATGTAATTGTCACCACAGAAGTAGACATCCTGATTTAATATTGGCTAACACTCCAAACCAATTTAATTAGGTGACCTAGTTCTCTTTTATCACCATTGACCTGGAGGATGACAGAATAAGCTCAACATTCTATGATCCAGACCCTACAAGGTTATTTATAGGGTGAATTCTTGTACTCCATTGCCAATGTTAATCAGGAGGACAGTGGTAAACTGAGTTATTCCAATTTCAATGGCCTTATAACCTCCTATGAAATGATCTTACAGAAGCGTTGTTGATTTGAGATTATCAGATAGTCAAGATCCCTACTCCTTAATTGAGCTATGATAAGTTGATTGTCATGCCCTTATGATTGAAACCTGTACTTGAAGGCACTGATGGGAAATTTGTCAGGAAGCATCACATGCACGAGAATGGATGGAAGTGCTTCTGGAATTGCACCTCCACTTTCTGAATCTTGAAAGGTGTGTCTCCAGCATCACAGTAACGAGGAAAACGCAGAAAAATGAGAGCGTCAACCAGGAAGATAATATGGAAGGAGTTGAATGATAATGATCATATGGGTCCCTGGAGAACCCCGCAGCATCATGTCCTCATGCATCCTATAGTTTATCAAAAATCTTTTAACTAATAAAGTAGTCTATTTCACCCTATCTTTTAGTCTTTATCAACCTCTCCGCTAGTCTTACAGCTTTGAGCCCATTTTGAACCTCAGCAACAGTCAAGAGAACAGTAAAGCTGACACTTATACTTATTGATCTTAAGCATTTGACATGCTACTGGTCGAAACTGTCATCAACTCAGTTCCCAAACTTGTGATGAATGTGCCCTCTAGTCTGGTAAGCTAAAGGCTATCAGGAATTTGGCCCAATAACTATTGGAAATCTAATCATCGAATTATCCACATTTAAATCTTCAATGGACATAATTGCTAGTTTTGAGCTTCCTTCCCAGAGGATTAAAAGTCATTGACACTAAAAAAATTGGCATGTTTCACCGATTAATTAAAGAACTAGTATCAGGACATGTTAGAAAAGCATAAGTTAGTTATAATCTCAACACATCCCCCAACTTAACCAGTTTATCTTCTTACAATTTGTCTTCTAATGAAAAACCCTTTTCAGATAACCAGCTAGGAGTCATAGTACCAAGTTAACGTAGAACATCATCACTGACCCAACAGGTAAGTCCTTAGCACAACCCCTGCATCCTAAAGGCAGCATAAAACCAATGGCGTCATACGTCACTGAAAAACTTAAAGTCAGAGCCCTTAAGGTAACCATATGGCAACTATTGCGAAAAAATTGATGACATGAAGAAAAACTTAAAATTTGTGTAAATTCTGATATTAGTAGAAAAAGAAAAGAAAAAATAAAATTGGTTTTGTGCTTTTGTTTTTTATTTTCCTCATTTTGATAGTTATATGAATGCTCATAAAATCTTATATGTACTATATTCACGTCATCCATTGGCAAGTCCTTAATAATATAGGCACCCAATGCCAACTTATTGATGATCTTGAAGGGCCAACCCAGAGCTTTTATGGCTCATTCCGCTGTCTAAAGCCATGAGTGTCACAATACCTAACCTTATCACCAATTTTCAAAAAATAGGAAGAGCTAGCTGCTTAGAATAACCATATTCTTTGTCCTTTATCTTCCACTTGAGAGTGTTGGCGTAGGATGAGGATTATAATTCTATTAAAATTTTTTTAAAGCTCTTAAATATTGGAAGGGCATCCTTTCTGGACTTGGTCCAAGAGTGGAATATAAGATCTGTAGGCATACAAGTCCAACGCCAATCAAGTAGCTCAAAATATATACTTATTGACAAACTATAGCTTAAATTATAATCATAAGTTGCAATCTATAAATAAGTTACCCAGATGGAAAAAACCAGCTATAAGCTTATTTGATATAGTTTCTAGAGTCCCATTTAACTTTTAACATTCATCGGTTTCTGGGTGGTAAGGCGTCATCAGTACTCCTATATACCCATCAGCTCGTTTTGTTTTAGTATGAAAATTATAGTAAAGTTTCTTTTGTTATATGCTAAAATAACTTGGGGGCAACCATGCCAATAGAACAACTGCTCCATTATATACTTAGTACTGCTATCATCTACTTTGGAAAAAGAACGCGTCTTTAACAAAAGATTCAAGTGATCAGTAACCACAATGACAAATTAGTTTTTCTTGGTACACATAGAAAAGGATCCTACTTCTTTGACAGATATAGTTTTCAAAGAGAACAAAGCTTTGATAGCATGAAAATGGTGGCTTTCTTAAAGGGCTTCTGTGCCTGACAAATTGCATAATAAGCAAGATTTTCTGCAATGTAAAATTAAGGGATCCCCAGAAGTACTCCCATTGAACCTAGTCTAGAGATTTTCGTAGGCCTCCATGTCCAGTTAATATATGAGCTTTACTGATAATTGCAGTGAGTTTTGATGGCTTTGGGGGCATTAGGATTTTAATAAAAAAGCTGACAGTTGACCCTTATTCACCTTTTTATTTTCTATCGCCTTGTTCAATGCTTACTAATTTCTGGTGGCTGGTATTATATATCTCTGATAGGCATATTATTCTATAAATTTTCTGAGTCACTCTGAAGAACCAGGACAGATGGCATTTACAATAATACATCATCATTTCGATACATGGTACCTGCTTGGTGGACAAATTCAATGTTAACGCTTATGACTTTGAAGCCCAACAGGCCAACCTCTCCCCAGACACTTCTAATTGATGAACCATATTATTGAGGAATAATCTGTTACCACCGTGAAGTGTACTCCATGGACGTATACTCTGAACTGATTACAGGTGTGTATTAACACAAGGTATTCCCCCCAGCCTTGGTGTAGTTTACTCCTTCTTGATTAAAGTATAGCTTGCATATGCTACAGGGTTGTTCATCGCCAACTTTGTTTACCTGAAACAGCATGACACCAACTAATATAATGTCGCATCTGTTTGAATAATGAATGTTTAATAAAAATTTGAATATTGCAAAATTAGCTCTGTCATTAAATATATTATAAAAAATCAAAATAGTCCTGGGCTTCCTTATCCCATGCAGAGCCTTTCTTATGATCCTTTAACAGATGTAAAAATGCTCAGCTATGGAAGCAAAGGTTTTAATAAAATAACAATAATAGGTAACCATCATAATAAATACTTGCACACTTGAATATTCCTTGGTTGTAACATGACAAATTGCCTCAACTTTGGGGTTTTGAGGGCATAGTCCATTGGCGTCTAAAATAAAACCTAAATATCATTATCATTTCTCAAGATGTGACTCTTCCAAGAATTTATAAACTTTCTGATAATAATCTATATGAAAACTTCTAAGTGTCTGAGGTGATTTGTAAAAGATGTGACTAAAACGTTATCATCTAAATAGATGATAATTCATGACAATTTCAAATCTTCCAACATGACATCCATTGCTTGTTGGAATGTCACTGGCACTTCAAAAACCTTGAGGCATCCACATGGGTTGATATAGTCCTCAGTTGATAAAGATTGCAAATTTTTCTTAATCCTCCTTATGTAGATCAATCTGCCTGTACTCAAATATAAGATCCATTGTTGAAAAGAATTGAGCCCCCTTAGGGGATCCAGCGCATCATATATTTAATGCAGTAGGTATGAGTCATTTTAATTATGTTATTCAGACGCTGGTAATCCATGACAACCCATTGGATAATATTTCTTTTTGCAATTAAAATCGGATTTGCCCAAGAATTCAAAAATGGAACCTATAGCCTATGGTTGAGTATTTTGGCAACCTAGTTAGCAACTATGGCCTCACTTTCTCTTGAATGTTTTTAAACCACATGAAAATTGAAGGTTGATCTCTTAAATTACATTTTATGAACTACAACTTAAGCGCAACCAAGGCATAATTATCTTATGCAAAAACCCCAGATTAGTATTGAAATGATTTATGAAAGTAGTCCTTCTTTTCTCTGAAATTTCTGTCAGTTTTTCTTGAAAAGATAAAGATATTTAATTGCCTTGGATTTTTAGTCATCAGGTAATCTATTTCGTAACTCAAAAAAATCATGAAAGGATAACGGTTCCTTATTAGGAATTAGTGAGAATAAGACATTATTTGATTGTGTTTATCTGTAATGGCCTATCCATTAGTTGGTGACCAGTACCTGAATTTCACCATGACCAAGGATTCTAAATATCAGGTGTAACATGGGTTCAGTTCTACTTTTCTATTATGTTGTGCGGACTTTGCATACAAATATACAGGAATTTCCAAAATAAGGACAGTTCATATGATACTTTTTCATTGAAATTCTCAACCATTAGCCTTCTCTCCCCTAAGGGAATGACTGATATTCTTCTTTTTGATCAGATGTTGCTTGGATTTTGAGATTGCCCAAATCATTCAGCTTTATTGGAGTATAATGAAATACCTGTTTTTAACTACTAGGTTCAATTCATATTATAAAAATTGATACTGGAAGTGAAAGCTATCATTTAATTGATAACGTTTGTTAGTTTATTATCTTATGGAATGATAACTAATAATCTAAATCTGATTACACCAGGTTACTGATATTCCATTGGAAAGGATCCCTAAAATGTTGACAAACAATTTGATTATTAGTTTAGCTATTAATAAGTAAATTATCTTATAGAAATTGACTAGAATATCTCACCAGTTGTCAAGGGTTTATTGGAAGTTTCTGTGTGTTGACAACGCTTTTATTGGCAGCAACTTTTGGGTTAGCCTAAAAAGGCAACGCAAACTGCTACTAATGGGTAATAGGTTCCATTACCTGAGCAGGTTGCTTGTTTTATAAGGCTGATACACTGGGGCTGGATGAAGGCATAAGGACACGCTTTCTCTAAAGCCAACCCAAGAGAGATCATAATCTAGTTGGTGGCGGATACCGACTAGGTGGATGGATAAGCAGATACATAATTCAAATTGCGATTTGAGAATGGGATAAATTCATCAAAAATGGATGCCATTCACATCAGGGTGCCACCAAAAGTGTTGAGCGCTGAATTACCCTATATAAATCCTTTGATTTTATTAGATAAACATACATATTTAGAAGACATTTACCCTATATAGTAATGCAATTATTTTTATTGCTATTTTAAGAAGAGTTTGAGGGATATTTTCCCTTGTTTAATTGTGTGGTGTTCTAAAGATCTCCTTTTTCAAGAGTCGATGTGAGAAGTTTCTTTGTTGTCCAAAAGTTGCCAACTCTTGGGACTAGAGTTAATGAAATAGTTTTCTGTTGTCTGGAAGATTTCAAGTACCTTCAAGTATCAGAAGGAAGAGCTTTAGCATCTTTCTAGCATTGAATTCAGACTCAAATTGGTTGTGAAGAACTCAACTAGAGTTTTAGTCTTCATATTATCAACCCATCCTGTTATTATATTAATTATCAATCTATTTAACGCAGACCTAGAACCTGAGCAGTAATTTTATAAATATACATTTGATGCTTAATACAGGGGTAGTTGAGTTTCAAGACAAAGATTATATCAGAAGTTATCAGAAGAATGTCATATATAGAAATTATGAAGCTGTGGATGGAATTAAAAACGGTGAATAAGAATACACTGAATTCAGCGTCACAATATGATATAACTACTTTGGATAAACAAATGACTTAATCAAGGAATAAAAGAACAAGTTAGAAGGATCAGCAACAATATTTGAGGAAAATATCCTTGAAGCGGAAGAAGACTGAAGTAATAAAAGAGCTAGTGTTCCAGAAGACTGAAGGAGAAGCAGATAGAGTCTACTACTGCTAGATCAAGAGGATCTAATGCAAATCCTTAAGCGTTTACAAGAACTCAAAATTCACAAGTGTGATTGCACCCAGATGGAGGTGGATGAAGCTGATAACAAAATAGACAAAAGTTCCGTTGGGAAAGTTCAGCCCCAGAGAAGTATTTTAGGAGCTTTCAATGCAATTTTGAAGATGACCCCCAAAGAAAACCCCATTATTAGCCAGGTTGCTGTGAAGATAACTTCTGCCATGTTAGCGACAGAAAAATTTCAGAATATGTCAAAATTACCTATTTAGAAATAGGATAACACTCCAGCATTTTCCACCTATTCAAAATGATGATGTTCATATGGCAACCTACAAAAATAACAGTTATGAACTGCTTAACCAAATATTGCAAAATCTTGGGTTGCCTCATCTCAATGGGGATAATTGGAGATATAGCAGCACCAAAGAAGCAATCATGACTGAGTTTAAAAGCCCTGAGCATATGGCTAGCCATAAACTGGATTTTATGGGAATTCAATTAAAGAAGGATGAAGCAATTAGCTGATTTTGCCAATTAATTTTACCAGAAAACACAAATTCTGGCGGGAATTAAAGTATGATCAGATTTCAATTTGCATATTGCAACACAAATTGTGCTTTGGCACAATAATGATCTGCACCATGCAATATTTTGGTTCTGGAGAATCAGACTTCCATATCACTAATATTGAAATACATAAAAATGTTAGGTTTGATATTATATTTTACTAGTCAAACTATCAAGGAGTTCCCAACTGATGAGGATCAGATTGTAGCGGAATTTAAAGACCAGGATATGGGATAATCTAACGATCAGCATAATCAAGATTTAATGGGTAAGAAGCATAATGAATAAAATGGTTAGATAAATTGAAAAACTGCTGTAATTAATGTGGTGTGACTGAAAATTTTTCTGCCCAAACTTTAGAATAGATGCTAAGTGGTGATGCAAAGCTTATTTTGCCTCAAGTGGAAAAAACTGTTTAGATTTTAGAAAAGGTTCAGTAAGCTAGATGTTGAAAAATCTAGAACTTCATAAAAAACTGTTCCGCCAGATAACTTCCCAGATGGAGTAGATACTTCAGATCTATTTGTAGAGGACCCATGAGATGATACACTGTATTTATATTCAATATTGAATATAAATGCTGTCACTTGAGTGAAATCAAAACTGATGATTGATCCAGATAATGTACAGGAAGTATCTCAGCCTTATGCTCGCCAGTTAATGAAAAATGCACAAAATGCTGAGAAAGAAAATAATTTCATTTAAGTTGAAGTCAGATGAAGCTAATCTTTCCCTACCAATGTGCACAAATAAATGATCTTTTCTAGATCAGTTGCTAAGATTAATTCGAATGTTAGGCACAGTGAATAATGCTGATAATCAATTTACAGAGCAATATGTTTAATCTGTTTAAAAAGAACTAGGGATTAGAAATAAAATAAATTATCATGATACCAGAGGGATCAAGTGCCAGTTTCTGAAAGATGAACTATTAGGACCTTGCAAAATTAATGACAAGTTTGGAACAGATGCTTAATGGATGGGACCATTTGAGATAATCACCAAGTCAGTGACAGATGCCTATATACTGAAAACATTGCTGAAGGTTGTATAGTGAATTAGGTGCATATCAAATACTTGCTGTATTGGATTATAAGAAGGAAAAATAAATAAAAAATAATACAATAAAAATATAGAGAAAAAAATAAAAAGAATAAACATATACTTAAATTTATATCTTATTACAAGGACATCATTCTAAATTAGAAAACTCATATATATATTAGTTATTGCCGCATTTTAGTATCTGGTGGTGCTCTTGCCTGCCATTGTCTTGAAAGGAGAAGAAGGACGTACTATGACAAAAGCTTTGAAGAAGAGCATGAACATTTAGTAAACCATCTCTTGTTGAAACTGCATTTGCCATGAAGAGGCATGTGAAATGAGTTATTAGGAAAGATACGCTCAGATTGAAAAAGAGAAGCCTGACCTGGGTAATACAGGTATTAAGGAATTCATTGGCGAGGTTTACTAAGAGGATACTTGTATGGTGTGAATTCATGAGAGCCTCAACCTGGGGAAAAAGGCGTTGAAGAAGGTATTAGCAAGATTAACTTCATACTTCTGGTACGGTGGTTAGCCATGAATCTATCTTCATTAAAACCTGATATGGGGGAATACAGGCGTTAAAGAGCAAATCATTGTCAAAATTGACTGAGTGACCCTGGAGAAATAATGCTTATGTGAGATGGTAGTGAATAGGGAAAGGATAAGAGGAACCATGCTGATGAGAATGGGCTTGAGAAGATGAATTGAGAAAGGACAAGAAGATCTAGCTCCATTAAAATTTCATTTTTTCTATGTTGGCCAAATTTATGACCATGGATCAAAGTGGAACCCACTCCAAAATCCTAATTTTGTTAGATAACCTGGTCAAGTGGGGGATGGGTTAGGTTTTAAGATTGCCCACATCATCAGCTTTATTGAATTACAATGGATGATCTGCTTTATATCTTATAGTGTTCAATTTATATTATTAAAAGCGATAGAGGATGTGGGTGGTATCATCAATTGTTCTCTAATGTTAATTTTTTTTCTTATGGGATGCTGACTAATTTGCAAGAGTTGATTCCACCGTGACTAAAGTTCCATTGGGGAGGATCTGCAGCAATGTTGAGAGTGCTTTGTCTATCAGTAAGTTTTTAAATAATTAAAATATAAATTGCAAATTGAGATTTGTTGCCAGTTAATAAGGGTTTATTGGCAGTTGCTGAGCTTTATTGCCGATTTTATTTGAAGCAACTTGTGGGTTAGCCTAAAAAGGCAATGCAACCTGCTACTAATGGGTAAAAGGTCCCATTAGCTGAGCAGGTTGCTTGTTTTATAAATTTAATCTTCTGGGCTTGAATAAAGCGCCAGGACAATATTTATTTAAATCCAGCCTAGGAAGGATCATAATTTAGTCAGCGGTGAATACCAAGTGGATAGATGGACGAGAAGATGAATCATTCATCCTTGGTCCGATTTGTGAAGGGAGTAATTCATCAGCAATGGATGCCAATCACACCAGATTGCCATCAGATGCGTTGGGCGCTGAATTCCCCTATATAACTCTCTTGACTTTATTAAATAGTCAGACACTTTTAAATAGCCATTTTTTAGATAGCTATACATTATTTTATTGTTCTATTAATAAGAGTTTGAAGGGTAGTTTCCTTATTTAATTGTATGGTGTTCTCAATATCTCTTGTGTCAAGAGTGGAAGGGAGAAGTTCCCTTGTTGTCCAAAAATTTCCAACTCTTTTGGCTAGAGTTTAAGGGATAGATTTTCTGTTTTCTGTAAAAAGTTTAAAAAATATCAGATGGAAGAGCATTAGCACCTGTTTAGAGTTAAAGACATACTTAAATTGGTTCTGAAGAGCACAAATAAGATAATATCCTTAATACTTTTATAACCTACCTGTTATTATACAGAACATCAATCTATTCAATGCACACCTAGAACCTGTGTATTAAACCTAAAAAGTCTACAGGCAACTTCCTAGAGTGGTTCTCATCTGATGGTACTTTTGGGATCTGTAAGTCATGATGTACCACCCCTCAATATAGACAGAAATCTCCCTCTTTTCCAGCGTAGTAAGTACCCCCAGCCCCGCAGTAGCCCCTCTGGTGCACCTCAATGATTTGGTAAAGGTGGTTAATAAGAGGCAGATAATTTCCCTGGCCCTACAGACCATCCATTCCTGATCTCCCCTACACCTCTGCCCTGTTAAAAATGATAAAAGGAGTGTTCAGGGAGGTGGACGAGGTCAAGGGCCTCTGAAAGAACTCTAAAGCTCATCCCACCTCAAAGTTAGTTAACCCAAGTACAGAGGGAAATGGTCAAATGCTCCTCAAGTCTTCTCTATTATCAAGTAAGGCGGATCTGGTCATGATTAGTGTTATGGATATGTGATTAAACCCCCAGATTGTTTATTCCAATGCAAAACTACTTATATTACAAATCAGAAGCTAAAATTGAAAATTGACTATGGCAAGCCCAAATCCAGTACAATTAATGAAAATCTGATCAATCAGCATGATTTGTACCTCATCCCATCATCATAAACTCCATGACATGATTCAGGCTAATGTCTCCCGCTATTGACCCCACTATGTGCCCAGTCCCCTAGTGGACATGGCCCTAGAACCTGAACTGGTTTGCTTCATCTCCTCAAAACCCTTCTACCCAAGCTACTATGAAGGAAACTACCCTATTTAGGTAGGTTGCGGTTGATTTTATTCCTTTTTTCTTGAAATGAACCAGGTAAATTAAGTTCTTTGTGATGGAATCCGCCCTCCACACCGCCTTGTTGTTTATCCAAAAAAGTATTCATCAATCCACACCGTCATCCATAAAATAATCCTGAAGACTGACAAACAGACGTTCTAATCTGTGGATACCTCACCACTCCATGCCTTCCATGAGTTTGTGGATGATTAACTATGCGATTATGGCTGATGATACATCACACATTCCCGTAAGCTGTATACTATCTTATTTTCAACTGATCCATTCCCTTTTGACCATAATCTGTCACATTTTGGGTGCAATTCAATAATCACTATTAATAAAATGATCCGCCCTATTTAATTATGATACTTTACAACCGCAAATTGAATGAGTTGTCACCATCCATGCGTCTCTCATACCTTTGGGGGTTTCTCCAATAAGATCTGAGGTCGCCCCTACTACAGCCTTCTTGCTTCTTGTAGGGATTTTTTGGTATGTTATTCTAACTATTACTCCTTATTTAACCCCTAGGGATCCTTATAAAAGTTATCAGTGAAGCTAAGCCTCTGGCATTCAGTACCATCAACTGGGTATTGTCACATAATATCACGATGGTACTTATCTTTTAACTAGCTGTCACCCTGACAAGCATAATACTATCTGCATATACAGACTGATATAATAGTTTTTTCACTCAGGGACGAATCCTTTTTAATTATAAAACAGCGGCAAATTTTTCTCTATAATATAAAAGTATTTTTTTTAAAATTGCACCAACCACGTGTTGTCACATGAATTAAGTGCCAATTAATAAATCATTATTGTGATTGGGTAGGACTATTGTCAGTGCTGTGACAAGGAGTGATTCAAACCATAGATCCAAAGCACTATATTCTCTCTAGAAGTAGTAGTTTGCAAGACCGCTGTTCCATAAACCTTATTATGGTCTCTATTAAGTGAAAGTTTGAATTTTTTACTAAATTTGTAGAGACAATGTTAATTAAAGTTACACTGTCAATAATGAATTGAGACTTTACTTTATTTTACCCAAATATTGGCATAAGTACAATCAGAGATAAAGGAAACTTTGGTTATATAAAAATAGCTTCATCATCAACTAAAGAAGTTAAAAATTTGCTCAGCTATATCAAGGAATTTCTACTTAATAGTGGTCAACTGAATTGATATGTTAACATCATCTAATGCACGACTATCTTGCTTAATACTCACTTGCTTGTCTTAGTGTTGCTTTGAGTATGGCTGCGCCACCCTTTCTAATTCTCTAGACTCAGTTGACTTAGCTTTCAGATGGGAAACCAAATGGGCATCAATATCCAAATTAGCTGCTCTTCACAGAGGTTCTAATTAGTCAGGAGGAACTTGAGCATAAGCGGAAGTAGACTGTTCCTTGTCTATTCCACCTGATCTTTTCCATCATAGGACAAATGATGGTCAGAAGATATAACCACATTGTTCTTGTCCTTTTTAATTAGGCAAGACTGAGAAATATGGCTGTCCTTACCACACTTGAAACAAGTGACCACATTTCTTACATTGTCCATTTTGGTTTCTTGAATGAACTAGTAGTAGCTCCAGGGTTAGCTAATGCTCATTTATTAACAGCGTTTCCCCTCTTTAATCTGTTTTTTTGGTATTGGCATTATGATAGATTTTGTTAAGGGTTTAAATTGGTCTCACAGAGCCTTAAAATTATAACATCTGGGCAGTTTTATATCTGCATTAAGGCGGAGACCATGGCTAAATAAATTTTTTAATGGGCCTGAAGTGCCAATTTATTGCAATAAGTGCATCAAAATGATCAACGCTCCTGCCCCAGTGAGTATCTAGGCTTCTTGGTAGAACTGGTCAGCAAAGTATCAATGGACTCATCCTTTCTGAACTGGATGCTCGAAATATTTGTTTAAAGTTGTGGACGTGCTCAGGGCTACCAAGCTCACCCATAATGGTATCTTTTGCCTCACTATAGGTTTACTCTGTGGCGGCTAATAAAGGTAGGACGAGAATTATTCTTTCTGTTTATAGACAGTTGATCACGGTAACAGCCTTTTGGCAATCCCCATACACTACCATGGTCATTTTGAAAAGCCTAAAAAACGTATGAACATTATTCATCTGAAACTCTGGAAGCTTTGGCTTTAGCCAAAATTCCACATTTTAAGGGTATCCAAGTTTTATTCAATTGTACGCAACTGGAGATGATGAACTCGAGTTAGGGGGATTTGAGAAAATTGGGAAATTAAATCAAACCCTTCATTTAGGTGGAATTGGAGAAATGTCTATCCAACTATGGAGGAGGGGAAGGGGTCAGGCGCCTCCTCAGCGACTAGGATCTTTCAAAATATGTGAGTCATTGCAGAGAGCAGAGGAGTGTGGGTGTCAATGGGATGTAACTCAAGTTCATTGTATGGAGGGTTGTTAGGGATTATCATGAAGATAACATCAAATTAAAAATTTAGGCAATGTCATTTTCCACTTGGATGCAGAAGTCAGGGATGGAGGCAAATATGGAGAGACTTAAGCGAGTTACCCTTTAATTTAAGTTGCATTTTGCTGCCATAGTGACAGCACAGAATGCAATGGTTGTTTTTATATGAATTGTGAGGAATTTGCACTTAGCAATGACAGGAAAGACAGGTGGGAAGGTGAAAGAGGACACATCTTTGGCCAATAAGGCGGCTAATTTTGCAACTGCTTTGCAGAGTGTGGCATTCAGGTGAGGTCTTCGCCATCATTGCAAGCTGGTGGTCACTTTGGTAAGAGGCGGCTCATGGCTTTGGCGCGTAACAGTGAAGAGGGAATTTTGCATCATAGTCTACATTTAAAAATTGGCCAAAGTCAACTAGATTGGCTGAATTAGGAACAATTTTTCCCAATTCAGTAACATCATCCAGATATGCCTAGGAGTTCTGATTAACCCACCTGGGGAATCACATATGGGTGAGATTGGGTGGTTGGGCCTTGGCGTTGTTGCCTTGAACAGTTTATAGGCATCATAATGATTGGCTGAGATGGGTGATTGCTGTGTCATAGATACATGACATAATTTAGGGACAGACTATAAGGACAAGGATGGACGTCAGGAGGCCAAAAAGGTCAGGCTGCAAGGCCTTCCTAACTCAAAACATACCCTGGACCAACGCTGGGTACAGGTGATATATGCCCATGTTGGTCCTGGGGATGTGCGTGATGCTTGGCTCAGTGTTACATCCTGGACGTTAAAACACACCAGCTACAATTTCAACTCAGACAGTTTATTCTGTTTTTTGAGGAACAGGGATTTGAAACCCGTTCCATTTATAATATTGTGAAAACAGGAAAAGTCAACTTACAATCAACATCTCAAGTTTAGACAATCTCAAGTTACAAGACCCCGGCCAATGGTAGCTTGCGCCTATTGGTTCGCTTAGGCTTAGCACCACTTAGGCCAAACAAAAACTCTCCCCACAGTGTATAGTTATAAGTCTGAAAGACCTATTTTCCTCGTTGGTCTGGTTTATTAGAAACCCTGTTCATTTTAGTATTTTATGTGTATTTATTTTAGTTCTGTTTGCTGACCTCTGAAAGGTCTCAATTAAAAAAAAATGTGTGCAGTCCTTGCTTGGGCCATTCTGTGCACCGTCCTTCTGGGTGGTGTTTTGTTTACCCTTTAATCAGCGGAGGATTTCATAGCAGGGGTGGGCCCTCGCTTCCCTCCACTATTGAAACTGGAGCATTACAAACATGCTCTTGACATGCTGATAGTGTGTGCTGAATTGATCAGGATCCAACTGTTAAGGGAGGTCATGATTAGCTGGTGTTTTCTCATATGCGTCCACATTTATGGGGGATGTGGCGGGTTATAGATCCACAGAGAGCAAAATTTGCTGCGTTGGTGGCAATTTGGTTGTGTAGTTGGTGGCTCAGTGTATCTGCAGCATAGGAGGGGAACTTTAACTTTTGGATCTAATCCAAAGCATGAAGGGTATACTGTAAGAATAGTGTCTATAACTCTCCTGTTCCCAGCGTGGTAATGCTTGGTGCACAGGGCCAACGCCAGGGAACTAGCGTTTGTACAAAAAGTACTAAAGCCCAGCATAGGGTGCTGGAGCAATAATACCTTAAGTAGAAAAGTGCAATCATATAAAATAACCAACTAAAAGCGATGTAGTGCACATGGAAAGAAGGGGTAAGCGTCCCAGGTTGGAGGGAACTTGGGCGACACAAAGGTGCGCAAGGTGATAAACTTATAGTATTCAATATGGAATGGTTAACATAGTGTGAGACCTCCTCAAAGGGGTCCGCGCACAGGATCGTCTGAAAAAATAATAGAAAACAGGAAAAGAGGGAAAGTTTATTTGGATAAGTTGAACAAAAAGGAATGTTGGGCACAAAAACAGGTTTTAACAACGTTGGGTAATTTGGGGTCTACCAAAGCTGTCCCAAGCACTGATTACCAATAGGCAAATACTACCATCCAAATTGGCAGTATACCAAAACTGACTTCACTTGAGTAATTAATTGAAGTCATATCTGACCCAAACGTGAAATTTCGTAAATGGAATGGGTTCCAAAACCCCGTACCTCAATCAACTGAGTTGAACCATTCTTGTTAATTAAGTAGACCGTCCATTTTAACGCCTGGCTGATGCAAGGGGCTTGGCGTTAGGCACCTCATTAGTACCAACCAGGGCATATTTGACTTGTACCCAGCGTTGGTCTACTGTGTGCTTGAGGTCAGTAAGGGCCTGAAGCTTCACCTTCTGGGCCTCCTGCCGCCCAGCCTTATCCTTAGGGTTGGTTCCCACTATCATGTCATCTAACCATGACATTACATTCTCCTCCTGATGGGGCTCAACCCCCCCTCCAGGGGCTTGCGCTAGGGAAAAGTTCTTGTGGGCCGGGTCAAGTTCATTGTGGCAACGCTTGGTTTAAGATTGAGAGCCAGAGGCCTGGAGGAAAGCATATGGAAGGCTTTAATCAGATCTTGGGCATTCACACAGTCGCACGCTGGAACCCAGCTTTTCTCTGCAGCATCAAAACCCTTCCAAGAGACCAGGTACTCAAGTCTTCTTTTAACACGTCAGGATGCTACTATTTCCTCCACTTCCCACTCTGGCGCCCCATCAACGAAATAGGCCTCAGGAGTTTTGGTGGGGGACCCTCAAACAACGTCAGTTTGCTCTTAAGAAAGACAGAGAAGATCTGAAATGAATAGGGAAGATTTAGCTGGTATGAGGCATGGCCCACCTTTCTAACAACGCGGTAAGGGCCAATCCTCTTTGATCTCAGCTTCTTGCATGGCTGCATGATAGGGATGTTATAAGCATCAAGCATCACAAGATCCCCTTCTTATACGCTGGAACCTCTCAGCGCTTACCATCAGCGTTCTCCTTATACACTTGCATTGCCGCCTCCAAACTTGTGGAAACCCCCTGATTGACCTTCTTGATAGTCTTGCCAAAGTCAACCACCGCTTCAACTTTAGATCCACAGCTGGGCTCCATGTTAAAGGCGGGGTTAAAGCCATGGTTGGCAAAAAAATGAAGCAAGCGATTGAAGAATGCAAAGTATTGTTGTAGCTAATTTGGGCCATAGGAAGGTGAGAAACCAGATCTGAATGATCTGCGGTGGTGTAACACCGCAGGAACTGTTCCAAGCACTTGTTCACTCGTTTAGTATGTCCATCTGATTGGGGGTGTTATGCAATTGGACGGCAGGGCCGAATCTGAAGAGTCTTACACAACTCTTCCAAAAAGATGGAGGAGAACTGAGGTCCGCGGTCACTGATAATTTCTTGGGGAATCCTAATGGAGCGCAAAAACTTGAGTGATGAAAAGACTAGCCATTTCAGCCGCGGTTACTGTAGTTCTGCAAGTTATTAAAGTGGGCGAACTTTGTAAACCGGTCCACAACCACCATGATGGCATCAAAACCATCAGAGACAGGTAATTCCACAATGAAATTCACCGATATGGAAGTTCAGGGCCCTTCAGCATTCTGAACTGGTACCAACAACTCCGCTAAAGGTTGACGATTTGGTTTCATTTGGTTGCAGATCAAGCATTATTTACAATACTGTCCCATCTGAGCAGGAAAGCCCTTCCAATTGTAGGTGAGTCGTACTAACTCCAAGGTCTTTGCTTTCCCAGGATGACCAACAGTGATTCTGTCATGATGATCCTGGATGATTTCCTGGCTAAGTGGTCTGGCAGGAACCCATAGGCGCCCCTGAAAACGCACCATCTCATACTTCACGTGATAACCCCTGGATAGGTCCTCTTGATTCAAAGCGCTCTTACCAAGTACCATAATATATTCAGCTGATAGCGGCTGAGAAAGGACTACCTTTATGAACATGCTATATTCCTCCGCATTTTCCATAGGTGCAAGTGCTGGCCCGTTGGCCGGGGAGAGTGAAGTTGGGACACATTTTTTTAGCGGAATCAACTGTGTGTTATGAACTTCTACCTCCTTTGGATCAGGAGGTAAAGCAGGGTTGCGGCTCAAAGCATCCGCCAAACCATTATCCTTGCCCTTGATGAACTCATAAGAGAATGAAAATTGGGCAAGGGTCTCATGCCAATGGGTCTGCCGTGGGGTTAGGACATGAAGAGTGCTGTAGTACAGCAAGACACAGTGGTCTGTACGTACCCAGAAAGGTTGGGATGAACCATGCAAGTGGTGACTCCAATAAGTCAGCGCCTCCACCACTGCTAGTAACTCCTTGTAATAAACGGCTTAATTCAACTTAGGCAAAGACATTTTCCTAGAAAAAAATCCCACCGGATGCTCTATCCATCTTCGCCTACTTGTTACAAGGTGGCCACTATGGCAAAGTTGGAGGCATCAGTAGACACAATGAACTCCCTTGAAGGGTCGACATGGCGAAGGACAGACGTGGACAACAGGGTGCACTTCACTTCTTGGAAAGCATCCTCTAAATTGGGGGACCACTAAAGCACCTTGGCACCACTAGCCTTATATAAGGGTGCTGCCACCTCAGAAAAATTGGGCGTGAACTTCTTGAGGAACGTACACGTCCGCAAAAAGCTCCTCAATTCCTTGACTGAGGTGGGGTTGGCCACTCACGAATAGCCTTCATGTCTGGAGTTATCATGTGTCCTTGGTCAAACATGACGTTGCCCAGAAAGGTGAACTGGGACTTGAAGAATTCCCATTTAAAGATCTTCAGTGTAAGGATGCTGCCTTTAACCTCTCCACCACTTGCTGAAGGTGTACTGCATGGGACTCCAGATCATGGGAACACACCAGGATATCATCCATGTAGGCAACCGCGCATACCCCTAACAAGTCCCCCAACGCTGCATCAATGCGGCGTTGAAAAATAGCAGGGGCATTCTTAAGCCCAAAGTGCATGACCCGAATTTGGAAATCCCTTTTCTGGTACAGAATGCGGTTAACCACTCTTGTTACTTTTTAATCTAAATATGATTGAACGCATTGAGGCAATTCAGCTTGTAAAAGACCTTAGCCTTCTCCACATAGCGCGCAATCTGAGAATCCAAAGGGTGTGATGGAGGTCTGGTACAGTAACGTTGTTGAGGTTCTCATAGTCTATGCATGGGCGTAGAGTACCATCCGCCTTCTCAACAAAGAGAAGAGGGGAGAAAACAGGGGGAGGTATGCTGAAAAATCGCGCCTTTAGATAACTGCTCCTTCACCCACACATCTAACGCCTTTTCCTCCCGTACAGTCAATGGGTAAATGTGAGAAGATATCCACACCAGAACCACAGTGGGCTTGAATTCACAGTTGTACTCAGAATGATCAGGTAATGCGTCAGCTGATGCAGCATCAAAGGAAGATTCCAAACCCTAAAACAAGAAGGTAGGGGCACCTCCACGGTGGGCTTCCACATAGAGGCAAGGCTAAGAGTGTGAAGGTGAGGTCATTGGGGCAATTCGCCCTGGACATTATCTTTGAGAAAGGAATAAGTAATGTGCGACCATTCTTTAATGTAAGGAATAGGGTACTCTCTTTCAGGTTGGTTCTAACATCAAACTTCCGCCACCACTCCACACCCAGAATGATAGGGTACAGGAGGTTGTTGATAGCTTGGAAGTGATCAGAGAAGTGGTACTTGCCAACCTGATAGTCCACTGTCTTAATGATCTTCAGAGTGGGAAAACATTAGGACGCCCCTCCCTTAACCATATAACCTGGCAAGTAACTCAGCCCAAGGTAGTTGGCTAGGCTCTGGTCCATAAAGTTTTCAGAGGCGCCTTTATCCACCATAATAGTGGTGCTGAGTTTCCCTAAAGGGGAGGAAAGGATAGCAGTCAGTAGAAAATACCCAAAATGGTCTTTATTTATGGCAGACAATGACAACACTTCACCAGAAAATTCTTCATATGGCTCAAGCAAGCCATCAGGGTATGTTTTGGAATCATAGAAGGGGATGAATAGTTGGCCACTCTTACTACTGAGGCCACATACCCCACCATGACTTCTGCAGGTGCATATACTTTATAATATTTTAAAACGAAGTTCTTTCTCCACTTCCTGAGTGCCACGGATCATGGTAGGGGTCAAACGAGGGTTCTTAGGGGTAACTTGATATACTGGAATAGGGTTCTCATCCAGGCTGTAAAAGCTAATAAATGGCTCAGAGGTATGGATAAGGTTTTCATTATAAAACGCGTTTTTAGATGCAAACAACCCTATTACCCTAACCTCAATGAATTTCCTGACGCTATCAAAGTCTAAAACCACTAGGCCCATCTGCACCGATTCTGGCGGCATCATCTGAATGTGCTGTTGAAGTAGAACTTGTTTATTTAAATTGAATTTGGTAATTTTGGCAGAAAGTCAGGAAAGCACAAATTTCGGACCAAGAAGCATCAATATCCACCAGGTACTAGCACAATCGGTGGGTACTTTCCAGTTGGAGGCAGCCAAAATAACGCTGAGAAGCTTTACCCTTCATAGAAAAGTGGAAACAGTGGTTCGACTGACCACAGCCAAAGCCCACAACTGGCACCCGCCGTTTACACTTTGGAAAAGTCCCACACAGAAAGATTTTATGCACATAAAATCAAAAAGTTGGTTGACTAATGTTAGGAGAGTGTCTATGACTCCTTGTTCCCAACGTGGTAGTGCTTGGTGCACAGGGCCAACGCCAGGGAACTAGCCATTTATACAAACAGTACTAAAGCCCAGCATAGGATGCTGGAGCATTAATACCTTAAGTAAAAATGCAATCATAATAAAAAATACCTAACTAAAAGCGACACAGTGCACATGGGAAGAAGGGGTAAGCGTCCCAAGTTGGAGGGAACCTGGGCGACCCAACGGTGCACAGAGTGATAAACTAATCATATTCAATATGGAATGGTTAACATAGCGCAAGACCTCCTCAAAGGAATCCGCGCACAGGATCATCTGCAATAACATAATAGAAAATGGGAAAACAAAGAAAGTAATTTAGGAAAAGTTGACCAACAGGGAATGTTGGTCACAAAAGACAAATTTAAACAACTTTGGGGTAATTTGGTGTCTGCCAAAGTGGCTCCAAACACCAATTCACCAATAGGCAAACACTACCATCCAAATTGGCAGTATACCAAAACTGACTTCACTCATGTAATTAATTGAAGTCATATCTGACCCAAACGTGAAATTTTGTAAATGGAATGGGTTTTGATTCTCCATTCCTTAATCAACCGAATTTAGCCATCCTCATTAATTGAATAGACCATCCATTTTAACACCTAGGCTAACGCAAGGGGATGAGCTTTAGGCACCTCACTAGTACCAACCAGGGCATATTTGGCTTGTACCCAGAGTTGGTCTACTGTGTGCTTGAGGTCAGGGAGGGCCTGAAGCTTCTCCTTATGGGCCTTCTGCCACCCAGCCTTATTTCTTAGGGTTGGTGCCCACTATCATGTCATTTAACCATGACACATACAGTCCACCCACCCTCCATGCAGGTCAAGAACAGATGATTGGGTGCAGATTTTACAAAGGCGCGGGGGGAAGTTGAGGGTATGTAAACATCTTGGGTCAGATTGTCATGTAGGAGTGGGGTTCAGTGAGGCAGCTCGCTCCATTTGGCCAACAAACTGAAGCATGGGTTCTGAGTTGTAAGCACCCAGACCTGCCAGAAGCTCCTGGAAAAGCACATTAGGTGGGAGGTGAGTTGGCAATTTCACAAACTGTACCATGAGAGTCATGTCCTCAAGCAAGTGAGTGCACATGGTAGGAAATGGTATGTCCTTATATATCAATGGAATCGTTGCCACAATTGTGGCAGCAGCTTCATACAAGAAACCAAGATCAAATTATCCCTTGAAGGGGCGGAAGCCAAGGAAGCCAGTAGGCATCATTCCTGCCTGAGCCAATTTGATGATTGTCACATCATTGTAAGGGAAGATGGTTTTATATTTGACCTGAAGCCTAAACCTCATGTTGCTCCTTGGGAGCACCAGGGGCTGCGAGGCACCACCTGGGAGCACGTGAGGTGGAATGCTAGGTCCTGAGGCAGGACGAAGTGACCAAATTGTTGGGTGGGCTAACTGAGCCATCTTAGGCACACTTTGGCAACAGCCAAAAACTGTTAGGAGGCGGTCTACCATCACCTCAAATGGGGGCAGAAAGTGTTGAACTTGTTGGTATGAAAGGCGGAGTGGCACAATGGTGAGTGGTGATGTATTCAATACCCAAAATTTAGAGTCAATCAACTATGTGATTAAAGTGAAAGAAAGCCTTCATCCATTTTGAGGGTATTGTTGCTAGTATGTTCCTCTAGTTAAGATCTATAGTTGCTGATGTGGGACGCCATATGAGATATGCGCCAGATTTCCAGACATTTTTCTCAGATTTCTAGACTGGGTACAACTGGGCTATCTTCACAGATGAGGAACCATCAATGAACAGGTCAGCTCACCGTCTAGGTTTTCTTGATAAAGCTCTAAAATCCCTTCCAACTTTGATATCCAATTGATAATGGTCTTTTTCCAACTATTACAATTCAACTTCCATGCCTTAACTTCTGAATATCCACTGAATTTCATATGACTCTTTGGTAAGTTGACGGAGTCTGTCAGCATTTTTTTCAGAGGATCCCACTAGCAGTATGACTTAATTTTGACTTTCAATCATGTTAACCCTGTTTCATCATTATATTTTCCATGACTTTAACACTGCTCGTCAAGACCTTTCCTTGATTAATAGATATGGAGTCTAAAAGCTGAGCTTTGAGTACTGATAACCTGGTCTAAAATCCCTTTGCTTCAGCAGGTTCATAGTCTTCATATTGATTACTAACAGTTGCAGTTTTACAAGAAATTCTTTAGCCTCTTTTTGCTGCTTAATGAGATAAGTATTGACTCATAAATTTTCACAGCGGTCTCCATCCCAATGTACTCCAAACCCACTAACCTGGGGTTCTTCCCTCACCAGTCTTAACTCAGCCATTTCCTCCTTCACTAGATGGTTCACCACTCATACTATTGACTTATTTCTTTCAAAATATCAGCTCATAAACCCCTTTTAGTGAGCACAACTTGTTGAAAAGTGGCAAAACCACAAATTTGTGAGGGTATTAACACTTAACTACCAAGGCTTCCTGTTTGACAATAAGATGAAAAATTTGAACCAATAATGATTCAGGTAATAAAGGCCTTGTTTACCTCATAATAACTGGCAATTATTGCCTTAATTAAACTAAATTTAATATCAGCGAAAATCTATTAAATTAAGAACAAGGTAACCTTATTTAGGGTATTTTTTTCATATACATAAATGACTCAGCGCAATTTAATAACCACCTATCAGAACTCATTGCCATCAGTTGCTAATAAAATATAAACTATATATATCAAATACCATAGCTTATCCTCCAGAATTTATTGCTGGTAATCCTAAAAAGCTAGGCGATAGATAGCAATTGGTTGCCCGCCCATCAAAACTTTCAGCATTGTATGCCAGAAAATAACCTTACTACTATTTTAGACTTGCAGCATTTGACATGCTAAAGGTCTAACATTCATTCAACTTGATTCCCAAAGATGTGGTGATTACGCAACAAGTCTGGTAAACTAAAAGATAATGTTTATTTAGCCCAATAATTCTTGTAGGTCTGCAATTGAATTAGCCATAATCAATTTTTCAAAATGACATAATTGTTAATTTGGAGCTTTTTCTTTAAAGCCTAAAAGCCATTGACGCTAATTAATAAAAAATTGGCATTTAGCCCAATTAATAAAACACTAGTATTAGAACATGTTGGAAAAAGCATGCCCTGTAAAATTCCACCAATAAGGTATAGTTAATTTAATTTTGCATGTGTTAACTATTATATAAGATAATATCTCCACATAATACACTAAATCTTTATGCTCTTACTAAAATAATGACTATGGAGAGTCTTAATCTTTAAATATAAAGATGTATTAATTATGTGACCAATACTACAATTTTATTTCCTTTTATATTTAATTGTAAGCAAAAAGATATAGATACTTAATTATCAAGCTGATTCTTATGATTAAGTAATCATGGAGCTGACCATGGCATTATCTATGATTCTTATGTCATTACACTCCACAAACTTAGCTAATACGCTTAGTTTATCTTGCAATGGTATATGTGTTTAATGTTTGAGATTTAGAGAATTTCCAGAGATTTGTGCACTTATGAAAGGTTCATATGTTTATAAGACTCTGATGAAATCAAATGATAGTTCTAAACAACTACCAATTATATCACATGAAATAATATACTCTTCTGCTTTAAATTGAGTACCTCTCATAAAAAGAATGATGAGTCTCAGGTCTCCAAAAATTGCACTTTGTATTACCTACATAAGTAGTCATTTTATAATAAACTATTAATGAATTATAGAAAGAGCTTAGATATTTAGCCTTTTAAAAAAGACGTTAAAATCTTATCTACATTCAATGTTTGGCTTCTTATGCTAAGCTTTCCCTTTTGAATAGGCATGGAATACATCAGTCTCTAAATTTTCACTATACCATATACATTATATATGATTACCTATACCAAGAAACAGATTGTACATATTTTAAAGAAGTGAGTACTTTATCCTCTATATATATTTTAAAACTAAATCACAGAGAATCTACATCAGGTTGAAGATAAAAAAATTAGTTTATGTCTAAAAATACTAGCTGCGCTAATTATCTATGGTCTCATAACTCTTTCATTCTTTATTCTTGCAATCATTATCCATTAGGCTACTGCTTAAAATACTTGGTAATTTTATATTTAAGCTTATCTAAAAATAGCCATGGGTAGATCTGCTTTTGCCTTTGCTATTGCTTTTCATATATATGCATAGACTAACGTTCTATTATATAATTTCTCCTCATTTTCTTTAAAACAAAAAATTTAGGTATAGCAACTTTTTAATGATTTTATACCTCTAGAGCACTTAATTAAGTGAGTGTTTTGCTTAATTTAATACCATCTATTTATTAGATTTGTAACTGTCCTATAATATTATATCATAAATTTTCCCTAGAGTATCAATAACACACATACTGGTGCCACATGTATAAGCCTTATTTTATATAAATATATAGACTATGATAGTGCTACTTTTAACCTAAAAAACAATACCATCACTACATAAATTAATTTTCCAATCTAACTAGTCATAGTAATTAGATAATCCCAAGAATACAAAAATTAAATTTTTCGTTTAAAACTTTTATTGAAACATCCTTGTTATAAACATAGCATGTCAAAGTATCTATTAGTATGAGAATTTCCAATTAACTTAAAACCATTCATTCCATGGCTTAACCAACGAATATTTTATATTTTATTTAAGGTGGGCTGACATGGGACAATACTGCACCACTTATTGGGAAATCAAATGAATGGAAAAGGAGGATAAAATTCGGAATACCTCCATGCATGGCATATGATAAGCTAGAAACTCCACGGACAGCTTTGCTACCTGCTATCTTGGTTTGGGGCATTGTTGCACAACACCAACAAAGTCATAATTGTCCCCTACCCAAAGTCCCAGTACTGGAATTGAACTCAGGGAGGCAGCGGTAGAGGCCCCTATTCTACCACTGGGGTATCTTCCCCTGCCAACAAATATTCTTAGCTGATAAGTTATAAAGAGCAACTAACCATATTTTGTTTTTCAGATACTATTTAGTATGTGGACCAAAATTTATTTTAGCTTTACCATAATATTTTTATTAAACAGAGAACTAACTATATAAAGTTTTGTGTTGAAAAGAAATATACTATTTTAGACTATTTGATCATTATATTGATATAAAATATGCTTTTTTAGTTCAAACACTAATTTGATCAAATCCAAATCTTTTAAAAAAACTTAATGTTTGACCAACTTTTAACCTGTGACGTTTTGAGCCTATGTCAACACAAATGACACCTGCTGCCCTATGTGAGGTGGTGGTGTGCCGCCTCTTAGCATTTTTTATCCACTGCCAAAATGTTCCTGGCCTGGCTCATCTAGCCGCCAAATGCTTCCAGTTATTATGTCCCTCCCTGGAACTTACCCATTATCTTGCATGCTCCCAAGCGGTGGTGAAAGCCCCCTGGTGCTCCCTCAGAGCAACCTGCATTCAGCCATCCTGCTAAGTATGGAAACATCTTCCCATATTTAAGTGTGACCATCATTGATATGACCATGGCAGTATATAAGCTCGCCAGATTTATGGATTTCCACCTCTTCAAGGGGTACTTTGACATCAGCTTCTCTCACAAAGCCCATGACATGGTAGCATCACAGCTGCCATTAGTGTGTAAAATTACACCCATTCCAACCATCTGAACTCAGCTGCCAGATGAGACCACACTGGTGGTCAAGTTTGCTGGCTTGCCCTCTCAACTCTCCCCTGAAATCCCCCTGACACAAAATTACAGAGGCTTGGCAGCCTACGACGCTTACCCCAAGCTACAGTGCATTTTTCTCAATGGCGCCAATCATCCTGTGGAGCCTCATATTTTGCAACTATTCACTCTTCCCATAATAATATCCAACTTATAATATCCACCACACTGTAATCAGATACACACCTGATCAGCCCTTCTGAGCATGCGTCAGAAATTTACTTGTCATCTGTCCCTTTTGTTTAGGCTTGACTACTTGAAATGCAATTGCCATTCACTGGATGCTACTGCACTCTCCACCTAGCCTTCCTCTGCCACTCTCCTCAACCTTAGCGGTGGCAGAATTCTTTGAGTGAGGATCTCTCTTCCCTCCACCACCTCAACCGCTGTGAGTGCTGCTCCCATCACTACTTCCAACCAAATATTGACGTCTCAAACTATTCCTGAGCAGTTTGCTGCTAAGGCACCAGTCAAGTTGCCTTGGTCAATTGTGTGCGACATAATCAGCTCCCATCACCCACCAAACTCTTGTTGCTGGACCAAAAGCAGCCTTTCCGAATCCATTTGATGCTCTTGAATGGATTAATAAGTCAGATCATGCTTATAGACCCAACCTTTACTTTGGATGACCTGAACTTTTGACGGATTCTCAAGATTTGACTTCACACTACCATTTGTGCTCTCAAAAAGGGCGTACCTATATATAATGCAATACACAAAATGGCAGTTGACGCAGCAGCAGACACTTTTAGCACCCTCCTCTTCCAATACCTCCAAGTTGCAATAGAGCCACTTTTTGAGGTTATTCTCTTTACTAACTTTCCTCATGATTTATCTGATAATGTTAGATTTGATATTGAAGATCTCACATTGGCCACAGTTTTCACAAGCATAAATGTTATGTGATTTTCACTTTTTAATCCCAACTACCCTCAAACTCATTAGCAAATCAAGTCATCTAATTGTGTTCATGAATATAGGAATCCAGCTTAGTTATGCTTGCTTGGTGCTATGCCGCTGGATCCCACAAAGAATTTTGTTAAAAAAATAGAAAACTATAAAAATTGGTTTTTATATTTTTTAATATGAGTGCAGGGGTAGAAATAAGAAGCAATCCATTTCCAATTTCCAACAATTACTATTTATACTACTTTTGAGAGTCAGAGGGAATTTGGGGATAGGTTTGGAATAGCTTTGATGCTTTCAATTTAGGTAATATGGATTTTAATCCTATCAGATCTTGGGGAAAGTGAGTTAATTTTGGTAAAACATATGTTGGGGTTTTGGGGAAGAATATACCCATGCAGCAAGGTTTTGATTTACCACAACCAATCACCACTAGAGAAATTATTCTCATCTCAGGGGGCCTCCACCACGCCTATAAAGGGGTGACCCCCGCGCAGGTGTTGTGAAGGACTTTTTGATGGTTAGGGGAGTACCTTCTGACGGTTTCCCCAAAGTCCATCATGCAATCAGTGAAATCTGATCATTTGATTTTACAGAAAGTGCTCATGCAGGTTTAAACTGGTGTTACCTCAGTTAACAAGGTTCCACTGAGAATCAGCCAAGGTCTTTTGGCTGATATGATTGACATTTTTATTAACATTGCTCTTAATAGCATCAGAAAATTGCAAAGGGCTGAAATTTTTCTTGCTCAGCTGAACTTGACCTAGGACATTCTTTTTTAAGCTTATAAGGCAAATGTCCAACAGTGAGCTCATTACTCTTGCTGAGCACCAACTTTCTGAATATGTTGAGGTGATGCAAACTGTATGCCTTATCAATGAGGACAATCATAACCCATTTTTTCTTTTGCTAAATACCGCTGATGCACCAACCCCCATTTTGTCCACCTTTTCCCGCCATCTGAAGAAACTGTCACTAGATGAAAATCTCCCTAACCCCTCCTTCCTCTCTAACATGGATTCTTAAGCTCAACACTGAGGCACATGTTAAAGATTTATATCTTAGTTTTATTTTTCAATTGCAGATAAAGCTTTGTGGATGCTCTTCCACTTTGGATTGGTCACCACTAGTACAAAAAATATACCTATATATAAAGATGTGTTAAGTTTTTTATATTCTTTAAGTAGATTAAGTATTGTTAAGCTCAGTTTAAAGCAAAAATATCAAAAATTATGGTTTTCTATATGTTTGTGTAATAAATGACATGAATACTTATATATTCTATTGTATATTAAGTTATAAGTGTATTTCCATATTTTCTTCCATATATATGATATCTTAATAAAAATGTAAAATTAACATTTTAATAATAAAACTAAGGTTATCTGATCAGTAAATTTATATTGATCATTGTTATTTGCTGGTGCTTCATATTATATTGATTTTCATAATTTTTTTGCTAATATGTCCGATTTCTTTACAACTTATTGATATTATCTAAAAATCAACAACTAAAATAATTTATATGTAATAAACACTTAAAGTAAAAACAATAAGAATCTAAAACTATATGCTATATATACAAAGTTTAAAGTACAATTGTTAATGATCTTTGTGCCTAATTCTTAAAGATGATATAACAAATTTGTAATTATACACCATTAATGAGTCATATTTTATATCAGTATTAAGTCCTTACTTTGCAAATCAGATATTATATAGAAAGTTCCTAAGAAATTTTTTTTAAAAATTTTTGCATTACTATTAACTGTTTTGATCTATTAAATAAGTTTTCTGTTTATGTAAATATAATAGCATCTAACTTTTTATTAGTCATATTTTAATAAAAATAACCATAGCACACGGCTATATATAGATATAATGGAAAATATACATTTTTTTCATTTTACACAATAATAAGAACCTAGTATTATAATCTTATATCTTCAATATGTCTAGCAACTTCACATGGAAAATAAGTATATTCCATTACTGTTCATCTGGAAATAGATATCTTCACCATAGCAAGTACAAGATAAGAATCTAATTTAGCAAATATTAATGATAACCATAAAGTATGTTAAAAAGTCTTCATATAACCGTTACTAAAGTTTTAATTTAGTAAAGGATTTACTGCTTTTGGCCTTAGTAGATTTACAATTATATCTATCTTTACAATTTTGAAAGCAATAATGAATAACGTAGTTCTTATTATAAGTAATTTAATCAGGTTTTTTTTGTTTGACAACACTTTTGATTACTTTAATTAAAAATTGTTAACATCTAATTGCTAAAAGAACAGTTTAAGACCTATGTCTACAGCTCCTTCACCTACTGCTCTAGTATGGCTCATTGGTATAACTTCACCTAGATTTTCTGTGCCTGAAGTAAAATACATTTGTTTTGGCTCATCCTGTCCTCCTAATTTCTCAGGTCGTTTTGCCCCTTCCAATAGTCTTACATTGCAACTAGCGCATGTCCAACCAACTTGCCTCGTCCCAGTGTACTTCCTCAATATGCTATTTGCTTCTTCATCAAAGTTGACTCTGGTCTCCTGTTCCCATATACATCAAAGCAACTATATTTGCAACTTCTATCTTTGCACTTACAGGCTATTGAATTTCACTTGTTTTAAGGTTATTTTAATATTAGAATTCTTCCAAAGAGGACGCAGCAGAAACATTGCAACCCTAATAACCTATAAAAACAATTTAAACCACCACTCATAATCACCTTACTAGTACTACTATTGCAGTCTCCTATTGTAAAAACTCTTTTTTGCATCTACCTCCTTGAGATTCTATATTTTGAAATAGTGGCAGGGCTTTTAACATGTCACCAACCACAGTTTTCCACTTCACCATTAATTCATGTGCAGAGCGTCCTAATGCCCCTCACGTCACTGCCACTATCAATCTAAATTACCTCCCCATCATTGCCCAACAGATCCCTCCACAGACTTGTATTGCTGCAGCACTGGAACAATTATTTTGGGCCCATGTCACCAATTTTAAGACATGTGGTATGCCAAGAAAAGAATTGACTTCCACTGGGGGTATTTCAATACCCACAATAGCATCATGATCCACATGGTATTTCCGTTCTGCAGATTTGGAAGAAGAATTAATCACGGAGTGGTGTGAGATTTAATGGTCTATGAACATCAATCCAGTTTCAATCACTAAGATGAGAATTTATAACACTATTTCCCATGACTCTAACAACGAGTAGGGCTTAATCTACTTAGATGGGGGTGCTTGTACCTGCCATTCTGGGTTGGGCTCATAGTCAAAATTGGTCTGGACAGGCACCTGGTGGTGGGGCGCGGTTGCAATATCTCTGAAAAGAGTCTGCAGTGTCCTTATTGACATTCCATTCTGTTGTGATGGTTCCTTCATTTTGGTCTTGAGTTTAGTAGATCAGATATGAAATTTTTTGTATTTAGCTTGGGACAAGGAATTTGCTTTCAGACACTTGGGCAGGAGTTTTTATGGGAAGATTTTCAAAGTGGATTACTTTGCTCTCTCCACTAAGAGATGCTGATATGAAGAATACTAAGGAAACGGCCACCAACATTACTAAATACAATGAGTGGGTGCCCTACATTGGTTGCAACAGTTTCGTTGGAGGGGATACAATCTTTAAACTTAATAAAATCAACATCTTCTGATTTTAGCTTGGAATTAATTAGCCCTTTAAGGAGAGAACAAAAACACATAACTCTACTGTATAAAGAGCGCTGGGGCTTTTATACTAGCATGGGGATGACTTGCATGATCTATGAAAACAGGCTAGCGGCCATATATTCCTAAGATGCTGGGATTTTGCTTAATATTTTTTCAAGCTCTCCATTGTTAAAAGGGACCTCTGAAAACAGATATTGCAGAAGGTTCATGCAATGCTTTAGCATGAGGGTTTTTGATAGATTTTGTATGTGCCAATTTTTTTTGCTCCTACCTCCTTTGGGTTGCTTCATCTGCAAGCATCTTTTATAGTGTCACATTAAAGCCAATAATTTTGGTTGTTCAAGGATTTTCTCTCTGATCAAAAATGGTAGCTGTGCCTCATTTGGGGATTTGATCTTGATCCGCCAGTGTTTATTGTAAATCTCTCAACAAATGTCCACAATCTTGACTATATATTCCTCAGCGGATTTCTGTAATGACAAAGGGGTTTGGACTTACTCTGGCTTAGGGTCAAGAGAAGCATATCTTGGGTGAGGCAGCGGCCATCCACTGCTCATCAAGGGTGTAACAAGTCAATTTCTTCTCCATCAGTAATGATTGGGCATTCCCTTTCCACAATTTGTATAGGGATCAACGTCCTATTTATCCTGATGGCTTTGTTGGTGATAATTACATCACCCTTTCTAATAAGAACATAACTACTCCCCTTTGGAAACCTGCACCAATGCGTATTATTTTGTGTTGTATAGAATAAAATTTCAAGGCAACAACACCAGCGGGATTAGTAGAATGAGTGGCTTCAGGTGCATTCGGCCTATGGGCATGGAACCCCTTGGTCAGCTCTTGGAAGTTGGTGCAGTCTTTGGCGGGGATCCAGATGTTCTCATACGCTGGATATCCTATCCAGGCCATCAGGTGTTATATTCCCCTCCTGACCTTCCAGACACCCAAGACCTCCTCTAGCTCAAATTCAAGTGATTCTATCAGCCTCAGTTTGATCTAGGCTGGTTTTCCCTCTTAAAAGAGACAGTGAGAAATCATGGAAGGCCATATGGATTTTCCAATGAGGAAGAGCTCCACATGGAAGGACCCGCTGAGAAGAACCTTGCTGATGGGAAATGAGCCAGCTCTTTTGCATGCCACTTTCAGCATGGGACAATGAGATAGAAATTCTACATGTCCACCTTCATGGGGTCATCAAGCTGATAGTTTGGGGCTGGGCGTCATTTATAATCAGCAACTCATTTGACATCCTTGTTAGCTTTCGTCAGCTACTTATGCACTTGTTGGTGTATCTTTTAGATGTCCACGGCATATCCTGAGTTACCTGGCGCTAGAGCGTCATATTTTAACTTACAGGTAACTACACCAAAAATACAAAGTAATGTTGAAGACAATAATTTGACCAAAATTCTACAAAAGAAACACCAGTTTCAGCAATAAAGCTTTTTTTAGTACTAGATGGTCCCAACCCAAGGGGGAATGCAATAAAGCTTTTTATTTTATAAAAGTAGAGAGCGCCCTGTAGCATTAAATAATTCCAGAGGCCCATGGACTTACTCAAATAGTCGTCCAAATAGTCTAATACAACTTTTTTACAAAGAGCCCTTATCCTTGGCAATCATCCAAGATATCCTATGTCTACCTGAGTTCCATTAGTGCTTTCCATGGTTAAGGATCAGAACCTCATAAAGTTAGACTAAAAATCTTAAAATCTACTTAGGTAGGACAGCAATAACTAAGGGTGAGGCATTTCCATATAAGAATGTGATACGCTGGATCCATTTGATTTACCATCTACAAACCATAATACATGTATGACCCTATTACCAATCGTTTTGCGTTGATATGGGGCAACGTAGACAGGTAAGTTAAAGATAAGGAGGCTATAAATTGATCAAGGTCACAAAATTGTAAGCCAATAATTTTATGAAACAGGATATGTGCCAGGGGGTTTGAGGGATTTGATTAATAGTAGATTAATACTTTAGGCCACTAAATATTAAAGCTGAGGCTCTTGGCGAAGTAATGCTATACAGACCAATTCCGCTGCTAATTAATAGTTTGATTTGGACATTAAATATATATAAAAATATCATAAAAAAGTGGTTGGTCAAATCACTTACAGCATTACCCCCAAATGACCAAACATTGGGTAGCAAAGATGTGTGGGGGGCCAAATAGCTCATTGAGAACTTAGGACCATCAGACCAGAGTGCTGATTATACTAATATAAAAAGTTAGCATGCTCCCGCTTGATAAGGTGGCTTTTGACTGAATTCTTCATAATATAGCATCTGTATATGCCTTCTTGATGATTTTGAAAGGTCCCTTCCATTTGTGCTTTAGCTTGCTAGTTCGTCTGAACCTATAATTATCATAATACAAAACGAGTTCCCTATCAATAAAGTCTGTAAGCAGCTACTGGTCTAAGTCATCTCATTCACAAAGTCATTTTTTATGAGCCAGCGCATTGGAATATGCAGCGATTTGTAGCTGTATTTAAGGCTACACCGGAGTTTTAAGATAATTCTTGGGAGTTATGGCTTCTTGCCTGCTTAGGAAGAATAAATTGGGGGAACTGCTGGCTGTTTTCCATAAAGTAAAGAAAACTGGGAATGACCCATGGCTGAGTGATAAGATATATTATAGACAATTAAAGCGGAAGGCAAGAAAAGGTTCCAGCTTGACGCCTTTACCGTAATTATCTTATGCAAAATCACAACAAGAGTACCATTCACTCATTTGATGTTGCCATTGGTCTCCAAGTGATAAAGTATATACAATACCCCAGATATGCTCATCAATTCATTGAGCTTAGTAATCATGTGGGGCGTAAATTTAGCCCCATCATCCATTAACAGATTTGAGGGCATCATGACAATAGATAACATCTTCTAGAATAAACTTCACCTTATTCTTAACGCCCAAATCCCTGAACACTTTGGCTACAACCATTTTATAAGGTAACCGTTGACCACTACTATATACTTAAATTGACCAGAAGTGTTGGTCAATTGGCACATAACGACCGTGGATACAGTATGCCAGTAAAAGTTGGGTTCAACCAACTGATAAGAGGTGGCTTTTTGGTGAGAATCCTCCACCTGACATTTCATTCAATAGTGGAAGGTCTCATAAGAATCAAACTTATATATTCCTAAAAGTGGTGCTGTTTTAATAGCTCAAAATTTTAAACTGCCATGCTTCATCACCTTATGTGCCATGATAGTAATATCAGTCTAATCTATTGGTCAGCTTATCCAAAATAGAAAATTATTTAGTACCTTATAACAAAGTAATTGAGGCAGGTCGACCTTAGGACAAATATACCACGCAATTTTTTTCTGTGCTGGTTTCAAACCTGTTTTAATCAAAACCTGACCCAGAGTGAAGCAGGAACCACCCTGGTAAGCTATTTACTCCTCTAATACATTATAAAGCTTCCCATTTTTGGACACCGGTGTCCTTTTGTAATCTTTCTATGCAGCTGTGAAATTCCGCCTCATCATTACCATATTGTTAAGTCAGCATCCTATCAAACAATTCATCGGCAACTTTGGCCACCAAGGCCATGGTAGGCAGTTGAGATAACACATCTGCATTTTGGTGCATAATGCTGGGGCAGTACTTAATCTTGAAATCATAAGCCTTCAATTTCAAGGCCCAGTGGGCTAATATTCTTTCAAACTCCTTTAGATTTTGCAACCAGCGGAAAGAAGAATATTCACTTGCTACAGTAGAGTGTACTCCCTGACATAAACCCAGAATTGTTTACATGCTAGAATAACTGCCAGTCAATCCTTATCAGTTACCATATAGTTCCGTTCATGAACGTATAAGATTTGGCTACAATAAGCAATGATATGCTTAATTATGTTAAGGTCAAGTTAAGATAACACTACACCAAAAAGCAATGAGTGAGGCTTCTGTTGAATAATAAATGGGTTAAAATATTTGGGTGCATCAACAGTGGCGTTTGGGCGAGGTAAAGCCATAATGAGTCTTAGGGTAAAAATAGTTCGTGTTACTAAAAGGGTACATCATTTTTAATGGGAATAATGGTTCACCTATCTTACTAAAATTATCTACAAGCCAGCAGTTATAGTAGATCATTCCAAGAAACCTTGAACGTCACACTTGCTACTTTGTTGCACCATGTAATAGATAGCTTCAACTTTCCAGCTGAGGCCCCAAGCCCTGATTATCATTAACAAATCCCAAATTAACCAGTTGCTTACAGAAAAATTACACTTAAGCATTATTTTCAAATTAGCCATGGCGAGACAGCGGAAAACTTCTTCCATATGGTGCAAATGATCAGTAAACGTTCTAAAAAACGTTAGTATCATCTAAATAAACTAGGATGCAGGAAAGTTTAAATCTTCGAAGAATAGTTTCCATAGCCTGCTGAAAGGTCTCAGGGGCATTGCACAGCCCTTGCGGCAATATAGTAAATTGGTAGAGTCCCTGAAACATAATCATAGCGAATTTTTCCTGCTCCTCCTGGGGCAGCTCTATCAACCAGTAGCCATAAATTAGAAACATGGCTTAAAAGTATTATGCATCGACTAAGCAGTCTAGCACAACATCAATCCACAGTAATGGATAAGCGTCCTTTTGGTAATAATATAAATCTTCTGATAGTCTATTACCACATTGTTCAAACCTCTTTCTTCTTGATTTCAATACTGGAGAGGATGAAGGACTTTTGGAGGGTACTATCATTCCATGCTGCAATAGCTGATCAGTTTGACATTAACAATTTCATTTGCCACCTTTTAACATTTAACTGGATGAAGGGGAATGGGCGGATGACTTACAGTAGCAATATGGTGAAGTACATCATGGTAATAACCAAAATCACAGTCATCTTTTGCAAAAATAACGCAGTATTTTTCAAAAAGGGCCAGGCTTGATTTTTTCATCCTCAGGTAACCCAGCTATGCTTTCCCGAGGTACTAAAGAGCACATGGAATAATCCACATTGCTGCTAAGGCTTAATAAACAAAAGTGGCTAAAATCCAAAGCAATCTGAACTCTGTCAACAGGTAACAAATTCACAAAAGTGATAATCTGGTGTCACTTTATTGGAATGTGATAGACATACAGCTTTTTTAAAAGCACTTGAAAGTCACCATGGTCAAGGACTTTCCAGTTGGCAACAGATTTTGGTTTGGATCAACTGAACAAAGAATATCTCACCATATAATCCTTAAGAAATTTCCAACTTAATTTTGGTCCCTATTACCACTTTATGGCCCAGAAGAATGGTTAGATTATGATTAGAATGTAGAAAAATCCACTAAGATTCTGCGATCTGGTTGAGTAGCTTCATTGTACATGACCAAGTCTTCTGATAGCCCAGAGTACTACACAATTTCTTGAATACTAGGTTGAAAATCCCTGAGTTTAAGTTGCTGGGGCCTTTTCCTTATGACAATAAAATAACAGAAAAGTTTGTTCAAGAGTTTCTAAGGTATATACTCAAAATCAGCTTTGGCCCCACTAGCTCTCATTAAGGAGGTCCCAATAAGAATTTAATTTTGAATTTAGGAAAATAATAGCAGGAGCAGATATTAATAGAGAGTTTAATCACAATGGCAATGCACTGTATGATTCTTCAGAATTCATAGTCTAGGGCGCGGTGTACCATAGACTATTTGATGATTTATGTTGGGAGTGAGACCAAGTCTTTTTACCAACTTAGTGGACACAATGTTAACTAGTGTCCCACTGTTAACTATTGTGCAAATTTTAAGATTATTTACAGAACTATCAACATACATGCATTTAAAAAATTAAGTATCTCCCAGATTTATTGCTAGGAAATATAAGGTGGTTACTTTACTCAAAAAATGTTTAAATCTTCAGCCCCAGCTGGGGGCTAAATTCCGTCAAAGTCTTGATAGGCAACTCCACGTGGACCCCACTAAATCGGTTATATTTCCAGAGGTAATTGATAGCTCTGGTACTACTTATTGTTTAGAGTCCAGCTTTATTACTATTTATGCTGCTAACTCGGCTTCACATTTTCTTGGGGGAACAGCTAGCCACAACTATCCTGTAATCCTCTACTACTTTTTGTGCCATCAGAGGTAAAACATCAATGTTATTTTTCTCTGGATGGAGGATTGGTCATGGTTTTATTTGTACTTGGGATCATTTTAGAAGAGCTGGATATAGAAAATCTAGTCTACTCCGCCCTGGCTTTTCCCAAGTCTATTTCTTTTACAGATTCACTGAATGAACCCTAATCTTGGAACTTGACTTATGTCAATGATTAGCATAATGTTTAAATTCTTGCAAAGATAACAGAGGACCTGATTTATATCAGGCTTTTCCAAACCATGGGCCAAATGGCTGAGTTAATTCCTGATTAGCGAGATACCTCAGTTAGATGGGCATAAAGTTCCTGCGAACTTACTTAGGTGAATTAAACTTGAAAGAGCAACAACAGAGATAATTTACCATATGGGTAATATCATTTTATTCATTTATACTGCTATTAAAACGTGATACAATTCCATATATGGCTCTCAAGCGTGGCGAAGTGCAATCTGAGCATCAAATTGCTTATAACGTTAGCCCCAGATAGGGTTCACGCCTTCCATATAAACGCGTTTGGCAAATACTTACATAGTCTTGTCTCATTTTTTAGATATTGAGTAATTTCATCTTATGAGTAGTCGTCCTTTCAGCTCTACCAAACTCTTTGATAAGAAGGTCCTGAGCATTACAGTAGGACACGCTGGCCTTCTTTAATTTTGGCATAACTAACCTTCAACTTTTTGTAATTAATGAGTTAATTACTGCTACCAGATTAGCAGTGTCTCAGGAGCTCCGCCCACATTAATTTCGAATAAGTCCAAAAATTATGCACATTTACATTCTTATTAAAATTTAGTAATTTAACCGAGCTGGCCAATAATTGAGCTCATAATTACCAGGCCCCTGGACTTGCTGTAACTCAGGTTGAAATTCCAAGTTGCCCAAACAAGGGTGGAATTAGCAAGGTAGAAAGACAATGCAATATCAGTAGGTGTGGAAGCTCTAATACTCAGAACAGGTGGGAAACCACCGGGCAAGCTACATGTTACACCCCCTCATCGCCCTCACTAACATGGTCCCTTGAAAGGGTTTCTGAGGAGACTGAATTTAAGCGACATGCGTAATACCCTGATAAATTTCTTCTTTAATTGATTCATCATATCACTAAAAAGCGAATTTCCGCCTGTAACGTGATCTCCATAATAACAATCATTTAGTCAGAGGCTAGAAAGTCCGCTTTTAAAGCACTGTTTTTGCTTACTAGGGACTGTAACATTTGATCCTGATTATTAAGTTCCCTACATAAGGAGTCAAACTCCTGGTATAAATCAGTAATGGAGTGAACAGCTCCATCCTTATCGTTATTAAACCAATGAGGCGTCTTTGATGAATTGATATATTGTTTTCTGTATTTAACTTGATGATCGTGAGCTCTATGATCTCTGAAGTAGGCTAATGTGACTTTTCAATTCCACTAATATTATAAAAATTTCATTGGAATGGTATAATGAACCTAACAGACAGACCCCACAAAGTCAGATTGTTATTTGTCTCTAACTAAAGGAAGCTCACAGCTTGTTAGACAGTAGTCATTATTAATAAAATGCCCAGAAACTAGTTGGAACCCTGTGGTGAGAACCAAATGCTGAACACGTAACTAGAGCATTATATTCCAACTGAACAGGTAACTACACCAAAAAATGTAAAGTACAGTTTGAGGACAGTAACAGTGCCCAAAAAATCTAAAAAAGAAACATTAACTTTAGCAATAAAGAGATCTTTCTGTTCAGCGTAACTTTCCAAGCAAAATTACATGAACTTATAAAAAAAATCAAATTTGCCTGTAGTAGTTTCGTTCTAACGTCCTCAGATTCTCTGCTGGCTGCTCCAGCATGGGGCAGCGGCAAAACTACCCCGCCATTTTCCGTCTGGCAGGAAAACGTGCTAGGACTGGTTCACCCAATCAATCCAAACCCATGGGCCAATTCATTCCACCCAAGGACCTGGACGCCCACCTTGCTCATACCCAAGTGGTACCATGCTGCCCCCTAGTGCTCCCCTGGAGCAACATGCGCTATGGCCTAAGGGTTGAAAATGGGAAACTTTTCCAACACCATAACCAAGCCATTATTGAAATGGCACAGGCGGTGATGACAACCACCATCTTTATCAATTTCCACCCCTACAAGGGGATTTTGACCTCAGCTTCACCTGCGAAGTGACACTGCTCCTGCAGCAACTGTGCCCCTGGTATTCCAGGGCACTCCTCTCCCCACACCTTGGACTCAGCTCCCAGCGGACACCACTTTGGTGGTCCAGTTTGCTGGTTTGCCCACCCACCTCCCCCTGCGGTGCTCCACCAGGAGTTGATGGACGGTTTGGCAGCCTATGGCTCCAACCCCATCTTACAATTTGTGGTCCCAAATGGGGCCACACGACTTTCTGGGCCTCGGGCATATGTCACAATAAGCCCTGAATCTAATAAAATTGCAGTGGCACTTCCGCCACACACCGTTATTCCCTCAGAGCCTGACCATCTGTTTTAGGCCCTCATCGAGGGCGGGTGGATGATCTGTCCATCATGTTTCAAGTTAGACCACTCAGCGCAAGTGCACCTTCTCAACCACTTCAGGTGGATCAGATGACTCATCCGCTGACCTCCAATCTGCTGCCCACCCTGTACAATTTCTGGCATGGGGCACAATCCTACCTCCTACACCCCCAAAACCTGTTGCTGCAGCTGCACCTGCAGCCGCCAATCAACCTCCTCCTCACCCCAATGTCATAAATAATTCATCCAATCAAGCATCAGATTGGATCCCAGTTTGATCCCATGCTTCCTCAAATGAATCAACTGAACCTCAACCATACTCTGATTCACCAATCCAACTCAACCAAAACCCATGGGAATTATTGGCTGAAATTGACAAATCATGTAAGTTAATTGAAGAACCATCTCTGCAAATCGAGTGGTTTATTAATGAAGAATGGGTGCCAAATACCCCCCTCAACTTTATACCTCACAGCAAAAAGCCAAATCATTTTGCGGTGATCAACAGTTTGCAGTCAAAGCAGCTGCAACACCAGATTGTCAACCCCTGCGTAAAGCTGTCGCTAAATCAGTAGTGATACTCAAAGGAGGAATTCCACCACCTGTTATCCCTCAACCTTAACTCCAAAAAGCAAAATATCAGTGAACCAATATTACAAAATTGCAAATGATGCTATCCAGAATTTGACAACCATAGCACGGAATCCAAAAGCAAAATTAACCTAAACCAACATTGCCACATTTGTTAAACTCCTAGATGCCCACATCAAAGCTGAAAAAGCTTTAACTGAATATCTCAGTGCCATTTATCTATCTGGCAATTTCCATGAAATCCCAATTATTAGAGATATCAAACCACATATCGCAGATGCCCCAACACCTTTACTGACGGCCGTGACATGCACCCTACTATGGGAGGAAGAAGCTACTGCCGAAGAGGCTGCCAAAGATGAGCCCCCTGACCCCTCCCCCCCTTCCTCCATGGAGGGATAAGTGGCTTCCGCTGCCCACCTGGTTGGTCAGTTTTTGAAGCGTTTCACTCAGTCCACTCATTAAGGTGTTTTGTTTGAACCAAGTAGTTACGTTAGTTTTTTAGTATATTTTAGTTTTAATAATGTCCATCCCCTGGTCAGCTTGCCTTGAATAAATACTTTAGCAATAAAGCTTATTATTTTTTAAAACTAGAGAGCGCCCTGTAGAATCAAATAATGTAAAGGCTCATGGACTTACTTAAATATTCGTCCAAATAGTCTAATGCAACTTTTTTTATAAAGAGCCCTTTTCCTTGGCAATCATCCAAGATATCCTATGTCTACCTGAGTTCCATTAGTGCTTTCCTTGGTTAAAGACCAGAACCCCATAAAGTTAGACTAAAAATAATTTATAATTAGGGTAGGACAGCGAATAACTAAGGTTGAGGAATTTCCATATAAAGATGTGATACGTTGGATTCAGTTGATTTACCATCTACAAACCATAATAAATATATATGACCCTATTACTAATCGTTTTGCGCTGATATGGGGCAACGTAGAATAATATGTTAAAAATAAGGAGTCTATATATTGATCAAGGCAACAACGTTGAAAGCCAATAATTTTGAAACAAGATATTTGCCACGGGGTCTGAAGGATTTGATTAATAGTAGATTAATACTTTAGGCCACTAAATATAAAAGCTGAGGCTGCTTGGCGTAGTCATTGCTATATAATTTAACCCCGCTGATAATTATCAGTTAAAGTAGGACATAATATATAAAAAAATATTATAACCTGATGGTTGGTAAGACCAAATATAACAAAGACGTCTGCTACAGGATATTAAGAATGACTTGAGGCTAATGGGAAAGTGGGTTGTATCTTTAATTAAGCGTACAATGGCAACATCCTTGTCAATATGTGGACGGAGTTATTCTACATGAACTGAGATAATGGGAGATTTTCAACCCAAATGTCCTGAGAAGTAGTAGTGTAGCAGCTGAGATATAGCTCAAGTGACTGGTTGGCCCTCTGTGTTTGTCTATCAGACTGTGGGTAGTATGCAGAAAACTGGCACAGTTTAATTTTTAATGCCTTGTAAGGCGTCCTAGAAAAAGAAATGAACTGGGGCAGTTATCGCTTACCACTTCTTGTGGCACTTTAATAGTGGTGAAAATATTTGTTACAAATAGCTGGGCCATGTCTATAGACATGGAATGAATATGGCGTATATTGCGAATTTGTCTATGACCACTATAATCATGTCAAAATCCTCGCAAAGTTGGTAGGCTATAATGTAGTCCACCAATATCAGCGTCCAGGGTCCTACCGCCTTTTGGTGTGGGTCAAGAGTCCGTTTCTGCCTGTCCTGTCTAGCTTTGATCGCACACAGATGAGGCAGCATTTTTAACCAGGCGGTCATGTCCTTAGTTAGGCTGTTCCAGTTATATTCTTGGTTTATCAGATTGAAGCATTTATTTCACACTGAAGTGCCCAGGGTCAGCGGGTTATGATGTTCCCTCATGGTCTGTGAATGTATAACTCTGGGTGCCCATACTTGATCTATAATTAAATTACCCTCATATTTTTGGGAGTACCATTTAGTGGGGTTTTTTCCTATAGTGCCTTGTCACTCTGGGTTTGTCCTTCTGGGGTTTCAGTTTGGGCGTTTAGTATGGCTTCTAAAAGGAAACCTTGGTATCAATTATTTGTTAATTTGGAGGTGTTGGTTGGGGCGAGAAGTGTGAGTTCAGAGGTCAGTTTGGTCATGTGCTTGGTGGGGGTTTCACTTGGCTTGGAGGAGGGTTGATAGTGGCTATGGTGGTTGATTACATTGTTTTTCTGCAAGGACTTTCTTTGGAGGGATCACTGTAACCAGTTCAGTGTCTTCTGTAGGATTGGTTTTGTCTGATGGGCTTCTGCTCAGGATGTAAGTATTATGTACATCAATCCTCTGACAAACTCTTTATCTGAAGTCAAAAACAGAGGAGGTCGCAGTGCGTCCTAGTTTTTTAATGTGCCAGCTTCTGTGATTTTTGATAGTATATCAGTGATTTGTGGTCTGTGCGCACTGTCACCGTGTGTTTTGCTCCATGTAGCAAGTATTATCAGTGATCAATGACTAGGTGACTGCGGCCAAATACTTGGCATATATTGCCCATAAGCATTTGGTCCCTTTGAAAATCAATAAAAGGTAATCTACCGGGTGTTTGCGCCCATCATGATCCTGTAGTAGGACAGCCCCTACAGCCATTCCTGAGGCGTCACATATTATAATAAACGGTTCTTCTTCATCGCCATGAGCAGGACTGTCATGGTGTAAATGACCTAATTGATTGCATTAAACATATGTTGGCATTATTCCAACTAAATAAATGGTATTTTTGATATTAGGGGTTGTAGGGGGCGGCCAGTTCTGAGAATTCTGGGGAGACTATTTTAAGAATGTGTCCAATCCTAGGAAACCGAGAAGATGATTATGGTTGTGGGGTTGGCCATGAACTTTGTGCTTCTAGTTTTAAGGAGATGATGGTGTGACTGTCTTTGAGCACAAGGTTCCCTAAGAACTGAGTTTTTTCCTTGAAAAATTTGCATTTTAGAGGGTCTTTTTAAAAGCCTGCCCACTGTAGGGATGTGGCCATAACTACCAAGTTCTTTTTCACGTTGTTTGGATGTGGATAGTGAAACGGGATGTCATCAATGTATGCCATATTGCACAAATTTTTGAAAATCACCCAGCGCATGGTCAATGACCCTTTGGTATACAGCAGGTGCTTTTTGAGGACAAATTAGCTTGATTTATACTAGTGTATGTTATGGCGTATTCAGATTGCCGTTAGCTGTTCTTGTCCCTCTTTTACTCAGACTTAATAGAATGCATTCACCAGATCCAGCTTTAAGCGATACTTTAGATTTTGCTTTGCCTGTCAAATTGTGACCTTGAGTGTTAATGGATAGGGATTGGCGACATTAGATATGTTTAGGTGGCCATAGTCCATGCATGGCCACAGGGTATCATCTGTTTTGGGCGTTTACACCACAGGAGATAACGCTGCAGATGCTTTCTTAATTATCCATCCCCTAGTTAGCATCCCATCGATCCATGATTTTAAAGCTTGATCTTTAGCGCAAAGTAGTATTGGATTAGACATTTGACCTTGATGAGGTCCACCATCAAGAAAAATCCAAGTCAAACTTGGAGTGGGGCAACATATGGTTTGCGCTGTTAACATAAAAGATATCCTTATAGGGCTTGAGGATGCGAGGCATTTTGGGAAGTTCAGTTACTGCTTTGTAAGAGAAGTATTATAAAGTTGCTGCAATTGTTTTCCCTCCATTAGGGTGGGAATCGGAGGTACTTCTCCCAAGTGATAGAAGGATGTGAAGACAAGGGTAGTCCGCTAAAGGGTGATGGATAATGACTGTCAGCGCCACCAGCCTACGCCCAATATCATGGTGTAGAGTAGGTTTTGAGTCACTAAGAATTTAGTTTTAATGCAGTGTCCAAGGGACAAAAATTGTAACAGTTTTTGGATAGGAAGTGTATTCATCAGTACACGTGAAGCTCCCATGACTGGGGCCCCCATGGTAACTGCTAGATATAAAACCTGGGCCACCTTGAGGTCAAGAAAAGTTCCCGCCCATACCAGTATCTACTAAGGCTTCTATTACAGTACACCCTGAACCTACTGAGATATTTATGGCAAACATAAAAAAGAACAATGTAATTTATTGAAAATATCTATAGTGAATAAACCAGTGTTGGTACCTATAACCGTGGCTGACTTGTCATGCTCTTGGATCTTTTGGGGAACTAGGAGGGCATTTCTGCAGCTCAGGCATAGTATAAAAGGGCTAAACTGGGGTCTGTGGGTCTGTTAATGGGCATACATGGTTGAGGTTTAAATTGGATTTCAGTGGCATTTTTCTTCAATCCATTCCATCATTTTGAGTTGGTAATAGGACACCATAGGTGCCTCTGGGTTTATTGGGATAACAAGTGTGCCAGTGGTCTTTTGACCACATCACCCTTGAGGTTCATGAGCTTGGGCCCTTTGAGGTTGGGCTGAGCCACTAGGATCCCAGGGGTGAAACGTAGCTGATAATGATGAGCTCTCAATTGTGGGGGCAACTGAATGTCCCATAAGGGGTCAGGGTGTGCTTCCTGGGTCGTGGGAGGGGTGATGCCAACTCAAAACTATCTATATTGGTGCCACAAGTAGCATATGGGGAGAGAGCAATCACCACAAGCACTTGTGAGTTGCTAGTTTGGTGATATTTTTCCACCTAATTGCCCTTGGATGCACCATCCGTAAATTGGTACAATCCCTTAACTTAGTGGTCAGATGCCTTTACTCCATCCAATAACTTAAGCTCACCCTCATTGAAAGTGGATGGTGGTCTGTTAGGATGGAGTATGGTCTTGGAGGGGTCAGTTTACTACTCCATCTGAATCCAGGTTGGGCCTTAATCTGTTGATCCAGGCTGTACGCTACCTATATGGTATGAGGTCTATTATACCATGCCACATGAGAACCCACCCCTGGTTGAGGGAGGCCCGGAAAATAACAATGACAATTCTTCTGGGAGTTGAAGGGAATCGACTAATTGTCGGTGTGACTTGATATTTTATCTAATTTTTGAGAAGGGGCTGTCAGTGTAATAGAGAGTATATAAAATGTGGCTTTGACGCTGGGGCTGGCTACCATCTACGAGGCAATTGTGAAGAAGTGGGTGAGTTCTCCCCTAAGTAGAAGTTCTGGCAAGTACAATGAAAGCCCACATTTTTGCCTCTCCTTGTAGGGCGTTGAGTAGGTTCAACAGTTGCTGTTCCGCAGAAAGTCCGCGTAATCCATTAGGGTAGATCGCAGAATTAGTTCTTCTAGGACTCCCAACACCTGCTGAGATACCTCTTCTAAGGGGCAGGAGGTAGTCCCTATCACAACCACTCTGTAGACCTGAGCGCTTGAGGGGGAGATCAGTTGTTCTTCATGGGCAAAGAGCACTTGTTTGATGGTTCTGATTATCTTAATCCAGGACCAGCATGTCAGGAGTGTGAACATATGGCCATATAGGCTTCATTTAGCTGTCAAATGACCCAGTTTCACCAGGTCTTAGGCCATTGACATAATGTGGTGTTAAGTGTCTGGGTTATTATGTCAGACATACAGCGTTCCATGGAAAGACTTGTCTTCCAATGGGGGTATTCCAATACCTGCAAGAGCATCCATAGTATTGTTGGTTCACCAGTTTGAGAATTTAGGAAAAGGATCCACTTGGGGAGAAGTGCAGGAAGTATTAGTCTTTAACATAACTTTCCCACTCACTAAGCTGAGAACTGGCAACAGTTTTTTACACCTCTTTTGATGCGGAGAGGTCTTTCTGTATAAATAGGTATTCATGTGCCTGCTGTTCTGGGTGAGCTCAAAGTCAAAATTGGTCTGGACAGGCACCTGGTGGTGGGGCGCGGTTGCCTTATATCTTATTTTGAGTCCGCAGAGTCCTTGTTAACATTATGTTCCATTTTAGTGGTTTTTTATTTTGGTCTCAAGCATAGTAGATCATATAAAAAATCTTTTATTTAGCTCAAGAGGGGTTCAGAGCTTGCATACTCTAAGTCAGGAGGTTGTATGGGAAGCTTTCCAAAGTGGGTCCCTTGGCCCTCTCCATTAAGAGAGGCTAATATGGAGAATATTAAGTAAACGGCCACCGTCATTACTGAATACAATGAGTGGGTGCCCTCCATTGGTTGCAACAGTTTCGTTGGAGGTGACAGAATCTTTAAACTTAATAAAATTAAAATTTCAGATTCTTTTTTGGAAATTATTGACGTATAAAGGATCTCACAAAATAACCCAGAACTCTACTGTAGATAGAGGTATGGGTTTTTATATTAACATGGGGATGACTTGCATGCTTCTATGGAAACAGGGTGGCGGCCAAATATTCCCAAGGATTCAAGGGGAATTTGTTCAGAGATTTTCTCAAGATTTCCGCTGCTCAAAGGGACCTCCAGAATCAGATATGGTAGAGGGCTCATACAATGCTTCACCATGAGGGCTTTAGATAGATATAAGTGCCAATTTTTTTTGCTCCTATCTGCTTTGGGATCTTCAATTGCATGAGTTTTTCAAAGGACACATTTAAGAGGTTATTAACTTATTTGTTTAGGAATTTTTTTTGTTGATCAAACATGGAAGCTTTGCCTCTTTTGTTGATTTGATCAAGATATGTCAGTGTGATTGAAAATCTCTCAACAAATGTCCCCATCTTGACTATATTCCTCATCAAATTTTTTTGATGACAAAGGGGCTGGAAAGTACTCTTGCATAGGGTCATGGCAAGCGTATTCTGGGTGGGAGTAGCGGACACCTATCCTTTGTCAAGGGTGTGCCCCAATTTCACTATCTTTTCTAGCAGTAATGCTCATGGACATTCCCTTTCTTTAATTAAAAGGGATTTAGTGTCCTGTCCAGCCAGATGCTTGTGGCTGGACTCTTTCAAGAGGTAAGTCTGGGGCACCTCTGATTTCTAGACACTTATTAGAAAGACAGCGTGGGCTAACATTTTGATTTCATTATGTTTCAGACAAGGCACTACTTTGTATACTAAGAAGCCTGTGCGGAAGTTCCATTACAGTTATACATATGGAAGATAATCTCCAAGTTTTTGCCTTTCCAGGGTGCTTACAGGTTTACCATCATGGTGTTTCTTGATTATCTCTTGTAAAAGTGATCCTTTAAAAACCATAAGAGTTCTTGGAACTATACCATATTGTCCTGAAAATAGTGCCTATTCATTATATTCTCAAAACTTAGATTGCATTTGGCAAGAATTTAAATATAAGAAGCAGCAAGAGACTGAGTAATGACGACCTTTTTGTAGTATTATACGCCTTTAGATTCACCAAAGAAGAAAGAACCAACATTCACGCAATGGTGGAGAGTTGTTTAGATACAATCTTACCTGGTAAATCATCAGGTGGGTGTTATGCAGCTCCACTTCCTTAGGATCAGGAGCTAAAGCAGTGCTTCAGCTTAGAGCGTCAGCCAAACCTTTCTTTTGCCTTTTGTAAACTCATAAGAGAACACAATTGTGCAAGGGTCTAATGCCATGAGATTTTATGTGGTGCCTGGACATGAGGGTTTGGTAGTACAGCAAAGCACAATGGTTAGTACGAACATAGAAATGGCTGGGAAGAATCATGAAGCTTATAGAGCCAATAATTTGTGCTTTCATTGCTTCCAATTGTTCTTTGTTTTAACAGAACAAATCTAACAAGGTAAGGACATCTTGAGATAATAAAGTTTAATATTATCAACTCCTTTCTTGCCTACTTGCAACAGAGCAGAAATAGAAAAGTTAGAAACATCTTTAGCCACTATAAACTCCATATCTGGGTCCACGTGGCGAAGAACTTAGTGTAGATAACAAAGTGCACTTTATGGTTTAAAAACATCCTCCAGTGCAGATGACCATTAAAGAGTTTTCTCTCTACTGGCTTTATACAAGGGTGCAGCTACCCCTTAAAGAGTATAAGTCATAAACTTAAAGATGGGGGCACGTTCTCAAAAAGTTTCTCATGTCTTTAAAAGAGGTTGGCGTTGGACAATCAAAAATAGTTTTCACTTGTCCATAGTGATCATATGACCTTTGTCAATAGTGATGTTGCCTACAAAGGTGACTGAGGATAAAAAGTCACAACTACTGATTTTCAGCATCAGTATTGCTTCTTTCATATGTTCAACCACATGCCGCAAGAGGATCTCATTGAATGTTTGATAAGGGGATAAAACCAGGTTGGCGTATATACAGGCCAAGGGGTGGAAGGCGAGTTGGTAGGGCATACAGCTACCAACCTGAAGGTTGTGGGTTTGATTCCCGCCCTTTGCACATCGATTGGGGTGCTAGCCAAAGGAAGCTATTGGAGGTTAGTAGGTATAATAACATGAAAACCTTGCCCATGATGTAATCAGAAAAATCTGAGTCCCAATCTGGAGGTGAAAAAAACTTTCTATGACAGAGTTGACCCTGCTCAGGTTTCATGTTGATACTTTCTTTCTCTATTTTGGTAATATCTGTCCCCTGGTTGGCTTGCCTCAAATAAATAAAATATACACAGGCCACAGTATATACCTAAAGACTATCCTAATTCTGCATTGATATAACGTTTGGAAATTTCAGGCTCATTCAAAAGACCAAAGGGCATGGAAAGTAAAAATTGATAATTCCCTTACTGATATAGATACATTAAGCCATTACTGTCCCTTTTTGACGCAGATCTGATTAAACGCGTTCAAATCAATACAGCTTGGAAAAGAACCTGCTTTCTCCACATAATGGGCAACTTGTGCCATCATAGGAATGAGATGCAAATTATGATGGTGACATTGTTCAAATTACCATAATTCACACAGGGGCTTAGATTACTGTCTGCTTTTTTACACAGAGGAGCGGTGAGAATACTAGAGATGTACACTGAAAAATTAATAAGGTAGCAAGTTGCTCTGCAACTCAAACATATAATGCTGCTCCTCCCACAATTCAAAGGGTAGATTGGGGACGAAGTGTGAAGCAAGTTGACTGTGAGTTAGAAATAAAAATCAAACATAAAATGATCAGGTAAGACATTTTCAAGAAGCCACATCAAATGAAGGCACTAACACTTATAGACAATTAGGTAAGGGAAGTTCCAGAGTGGGCTTTAAAAAAGCGCCAAACTGAGTTTATGTACACAGGCCATTGTGCAAAATACTCATGTTGTCTGCTTCAGCTAAGGGATTGAAAATTCCTTTCCGCTCCTCAAGGACAAAACAAGAATTATACTCTTAGATTGTTTTTCATATCAAATCTTTGCCACCACTCCAATCCTAAGGTAATTGGATACAATATGTTTTTAATGGCCAAGAAGTGACCCACCAGATTTTAATTCACAACTTAATAATCAACCAGCCCCCAAACCTTCAGTGTGAGAATACCGTGGAAGACACCTGCCCTAACCTACCATAAATCAAGTAGAAGAACTCAAAATGGTCGAATAGGTCTTAATCAATCAGGTTCTCAGAGGCACTGGTAACTATAAAAATAGTTGTCCTAACTTTCATTAAGGGAAAAAAGAGTATCAGAAAGCAAAAATACCAAGAATATTCATTTTTTATAATACACACAATGCAAAAAAATCAGTAGTAGGATCTAATTAAAACTAATACCACCACCAGAATATATTTCTAAATCAAAAAGGATTTTGGATAGTTTGCTACACTTACAATTGATGGTACATACCTTGCAACGTTTTCTGCAATAGCATACTTGCTGCTATATTGTGATAAAAATCCGCCTATTGAGTGTAGCAAATCATAGTGGGGGTCAAAAACAGGTTCTCCGGGTTGATATGATTAAAAAAACTGGTTTCAGTATAGACCCACAAAGATTTTGAAACGCTCATTAGTTAAGTGAAGTACCCATCAAAAACTCCGTTTTTTGGTTTTAAAAAGAAGAATTGCCCCATCTGATAGCAAGCTGGATATTTCTAGCCATCACCATAATGGCATGATACCCTTCCTAAGATAGGTAACTTTATAATATGTGAAGGGCTTCTGGAGCAGAAATTTTTACCAGATGGAATATAATTTACTAACTTAGAGTTCAATTCCTGATGGCCCTTATTTTCCACCAAGAACAATAAAAAGTAAGTGAGACGCCTCCATTTTCACAAAAGATTTGGTGTTTTTTTTAAAGTATTTATTGGTGGTGGCCGTGGATGAAACAATTGTGGTTAAATTATCTTAGATGTTATTTAACAACTCGGGGCTATACTTCTGAGAACTCTCAAGTGCCACCAAGAACAATGAAGATTTGAGGAAATATTTCTCCAATTTTTAAGATTAGTGTTTCCATGAGCTGTATTTATAGGGGATTCGCATTTAAACCATTGCAGTAGATTTCCTCAATCATTAACTAATAACTTGGGGATATACCCCTACTGATCAACAAGTTCTTCCAAGAATGAAGTTACAGAAGTAAAAAAGCCTCCATATTGAAAAGGAGAATTTATGTTTCTGAGGGTGGTGTTTATATGGATCTCTGCAGGTGAAAGAATTATGGCTAGATTACCAGTTCACTTTAATTGGGGCGAGTAAATTACCAAGAAAAGTACCAATTGAATAATCAAAGTCAGCATGTGGAGCCTGCCACATCTGAGAGTTCATATCTAAGGTAATCAAACATTTATCCAAGAAATGACTTTTTAGTTATGTCAAATAAAAAAGGGTCTGGGTTGACTGCAAAAATCATACAAACAAAGCACTTAGGGCGTCACCTGAAAAATGCAAAAAAAACTTGTAGAAGGTTTGGAAGGAAGACAAGTCAGGGTAACTGGCTTCCAAAAGGCATTTCTAAGATTTTTTCAACTTTCATAATTGTAGCTGAGCTCTAAAAGCTATTATACCCAGTTGGTCATACTGGGGTAAAGTTGAAACAGTAAGTTGATGCTGCAAAGGGCAGGCGTAAGTTGCTAATTTTAGTATTAATTAAATTTTCTGAAGCTTTATGAGTTAGCGGATATTTTATTTTGATAACTATCTCTGACGTTGGTTTTAGAATAAATACAAATGTGCCTAGAAGGATGTAAATCCACCACTTACATTCCAGAAAGATGGGTATTCTACCGCTGATGGTAAGAAAAGGAATGCCAAGTTATGAAATAACTAAAACAAATGTTAAAGCCATGTGAGAAGCATAGTGACTGTAACAAACAGCCATTGCACCCTGTTACCATTAATGGATAGTCCTGAATGGAAAAATAATCCTAAAAGTATGATAAAAAGGTTGGTCATGTAATGTCAAAAGAGTAACTGTAACTCTCTTTTTTCTGGAGAGGTGGCAGTTTTACTCACCCAGCACTCAAGTTTAACTACTGACACTTGAAAGAATAGGACACCGCAGGAGGTGCAAACGCATATATGATTTAAGTTCTCCTCAAGGAGGTCTATAGTAAAAACAGACAGAAAAATCATACTGAGATATTTTTATGGGCTTTATATAGGATATGACCAACAATGGTGTTGGTCTAACAATAATGATATATTGAGATTGGGGGAGGAGGCTTCAGTGTTTTCACTTCTGTACTGATCTATATATAGCAATCAAAATTAACTTATCATCAGCTATGGTACTGTAAGTCAAGTATACTAAATCTTGAGTTTTAGAAGATGGATATTAACAAATCAATGATATAATATTTAGAACAAGACTTTAATCCCTGTTTCCTGATCATGCAATGCATCATACTCATTAATTGAATAAGTAGTAAACTTTAATGCCTTTGATGAAACGTCTGCCACCCAATCACGCCAGCCCATGGATCCAGCCTAGCATACTGGCCCATACCAAACGTTGGTCTATGGTATGTCTTATATCAAGGAGTTTAGCCAACTTGATCACCTTTTCCCTTATAAGCTCCTCCTTGGTCCTGTAATCTGTACCCACTATTATGTCAGGGTACATGATACTTTTAGAAAATTATTTCTCCTTAAAGACACATACTTCTTGTATAAAAATAAACCTTTGGTCGCTTACTAGTGGGTTTTTTAGTCAACAAACTAATGAGTTAAGGTAAATTATAGCTACAAAACTAATTAGGACTTTTAAATTCATTTCATAAAGAACGATCAACCTTAAACTCCTTTATCCTGCTATAGAATTTTCCTGTATCATCTAAAGTAAGATTTTTCTGTATAGCTCAAAAACTCTACACTCTTATATGACTATACTATTAGTGCTTCTTACTATATGAAAAACAAAACTTCATTAATTTCCATAGTATCTATCTTTATGTTATAATTTGTAAATATACATTTGTTTACATTACATCTTAGAAGTATTCTAGCAACATAATATATAGTAAAGGTTAGCTACAGTGCTCACTTGGCTAAAAATTGTAATATAACATCTAAATCTATGAATTAATTTTAAAAAGAACCTCTATACTTGAAAGCTTAATGAATACAACTATTTTTTATATATTCATATAGTATGGATCTTGTTTGTAAGACAGAAATTTGATAAAAAGATATAAGTTGGTTTATAAGTAAAAATATCTGACGCTTGTATATTATAATTATACTTTTTTATAGGTTTTTTCTATTAAGGAGATATTATCTTATATTGTCTTAAAATTTCATGATTTTTATAAAACGTTATAGTATAATATGTATAATTTATTATATAGACATTATCTTAGAATATTTTACCATAACTGATTTCCAGAGACATAAAAGATTAATTGTTTTTATATAAGTAGAACCTAAAGCACAAAAATTTAGAGATTCAATTAACGGGCTAAACTTGGTCACTTATGCTATTTGGGTATAGTAAATATCTGTGCCTGATCTATACTAAGATAGTCAACCCTTAATGTAATGTGACCTGACTTTGAATAATTTGTGGCAGACTAATAATATATCTAAATAAGCTGAAACACCAGCGTTGTTTGGGTTTATACTCTCCAAAAAGTCTTAATAATTATATTTCTGAAACGATAGATGACTTTTGAAAATAATTTACTAATGTGTGATTCATAATGAGACATAATAATTATGTGATGTCAAAAAATGATTACAGTATTAAACTGATACAAATAACACTTTTGTTTTATTTTGTTGTATAATTAATTTACTAACCATTCAGATGTTTTTTGGTTCTTCAGTTCAATAGTTTTGGCTAAGCAGCTTTTAATATGTACATGTCTTATGGCTAAGGTTTTGTTTAAAATCTGGGCTTTAAAATGTTTCATAGAGTGCAAACTTTAAGTTTTTGTGGATGGCTATCAGTAAGTTTAATAATTAATTAATCAATTAAGATAAAATAAATAAACAAACTATATGAAGAATTTTAGTTGGCCTAAATTAAGTTTAATATATAATTTATACTAAATCAATAAAACCCGAAATTATTTTCCTTATAATAATAAACCTAAAAGCATTACGTACCTTAATGTTTGATTGTTCAAAATTTATTACCATTTTATATTCTCATGCCGTGATGTCATTATCAGAATTTCTACTAATGGGAAAAGCTAACAAGGAGTAGTTGGATGCTTTCTCCAAGATTTTAATATAACACAATGGGCTTAACCAGCTTAAGGCTGATTCAGAGGCTCAAGGGAACATTAATCCTTAGAATAATTAAGCTATAAAAGGTTAAGTTTACTAAGTAAATAATAGTAGTTCTTTAAAGACTTAGAGGAAAATCAGTATTATGATGAGTGTTAGGTAAAACCAAATGTAAGGGTTGGAGTAAATTTAGGAATTTGGGAGATGATTGCACAGTTCAGTTTCATAATTGGAGTAGATAAGAATTTATTATTTAAGGCTGGACTGAGATCAATAACAGTAATACAGTTAAGTGTTTCCGTTATTTGCCATTAAGAAGCCAATGGACATTAAAGCATAATAGGTAGCATAAGATTATAAAAAGAGGAAAAAGTAGAATTTAAATAGTGAATACAACCTCACACATAGTATTAGGATGATAATAAGTTAATTAAGGCATCTTCCTTATCCCACCAGCCAGTAAAGCACTAATGGCACTACGTATGTGTAAATTATCATTTGTGAACTTGGAGATATTAAAGGAAATTGCTCAGTTATACATATTTAATATTATTTGGACTTTAGCCATAATCTTAATAAATAATACAATTAAATTATTATATTATTTTATGGTTTTAATCCCAATAATGCATCAGTTGGTAGGTATAAAATGATGTTGATAGCAGTAATAATCAAGTCAGAATGAATTAACTCAATATAAATTAACTGTCACAGAGACAGCTAATGAAATTGAGACTAGCCTTCCAAACAGGGTGCGTTAACACCCATTATGCAAACCAGAATGCTGGGGGCATAGCCGTCCATATTACTTGATATTGAGTGGGAAGGGAAGCAATTGTGGGATAGCGGCTGACAATAACCATTATCATATACCTATCAACAACCAAGCCATGGCCACCACGATGGCCGCAGATTTTGCTGTTAGTTCTGTTGGGCCATGGGGCCCCACATTGCTGTGGTGCCACAGGTTGTCAAGCGTGAGGAGAGTCATAATACTTCATCCTTTGGAGAGAAACAATCTTCAACAGCAATGGTATTTCATAACGCCAGACAGCCTCCAAAAGTGGGTACTACCCAAGAGACCACTAGTTTTGATATCCTATTCAATGAGAGAAGGCAACACCATGGTGATGATGGCATTAGGGCCCGGTCATTGCATACACTAGGAAACATGGCGCTTTTGGGGCAGATGCTGTAATAGATTTTAAATATTAAATTTAAATTTATTGTGGGGAAGGCTGACCATGGGACGGACACTTCCAAATATGACTCAGGACAGATAAACTTAGTACCGGGGGAGGCACCCCAGAGAAGCGATGCTATCTCTTGTTGCCAGAGGGACGCCACTTATGGGGAGGGGGAGGGAACGTGTGAAGGGGCTGTAGCCACTATTGAGCACGTGTGGAGGAAGGGGTCTGATTTGATGAACCAGACTGGGAACCAGGAGGAGACCAGCTGTCAGCGACGCAGTGGGAGGTATCCAAACATCCACGCTTTAAAGTGGTCCACCAAATGAGACCGGAATCTGTGGACAGTTTCTGGGAGGGTGGGGGTGGAGCCTGAGATGGCATCTAAGACAATCGTGTGGATGGTCCACATGGCGATTGCAACCACCAGAGCACGGAGGGAGGGTGGAAGGGAGGAGGCCATTGATAGAGCAAACATATCTCTTGACAGACTGAAGGGATGCGTTTGATCCTGGCCCAGCAGACGTTGAACTTCGCGCCATATCACTTTAGAGGTGGGGCACTTCTCCAGGCGGTGGAACAGCATTCCATACTGGCCGCACACGACACAGGATGAGTGTAAAGCGTTAGAGCGCTCAGCTGTATGATACACCCACCTCAGGCAGCGCCACACATGGGAGCGGACTTGAGGCTGCAACAGAGGGTGGTGTACATATTTCCAGATTGTTTTTTGGGTCTCAATGGAATAAGGGATGTCCATCATGTCCAGGTAGTTCAACCTGGATAGGACATGGGGCCGAATGGGGATCACGCCATCATGGATGGGTAGCCCCTGTACCTCTTATGTGAACTGAGGAGAGGGGCGCCTCTTTGGGTTGTATGTCCACTTATACGAATTCTCCACTCTGCGCTCCACATGGAGAGTAGGATTCGTTTGTAGCGGGTTTTTGTCCCGTGAGGACCTGTGGCCAATGTGTGTGATGCGAGGTATCTCATCAGGGAGTGGGGGTTTGATGGATTGTTGAGGCCCAAGGCTCAGGAGAAGTTGGAGTGGGCTGCGCGGGACCAGTGTTGGGATGGGAGTTTAGGAGCGGTGATGGCCGCGATCCAGGTGCCCAGGATCTTGGTAGCATGGGCTTTGAAGCCAAGCAGGCCCATGCCACCATGATGATGAGGGCCAAACATGACCTCTAGCCGCACTGGTGGAGGGTGGCCTGACCAAAGTCAACCTTGCAGCAAGGCATACAAGGATTTGAAGAAGCTTGGTGCAGATGCTGCAATAGAGATAATTTTTTAACTGGAAATTCTTTGAGTGGGATCTTGTTTATTAAACAAAGATTTGCAAATTTAATGACAACTGTACCTGTGAGGACAGTTGTCTTAAGTACTGAGGGCTTAAAGACATAATACAATTTTCATGAATTGAGTTAATGAAATCCCATTAATTACAGTAAATTATAATTTTGCAATTCATTGATGCTGAATTGATCTCCTGCTGTCCAGTCAGCTCTTGCTAAAACTTTGCCACTAAAATTTCCCTCTCTGTGAATCCAGCTTACAATATTGGCAACGCTTTGTCTGGCAGGCAACTAGTTACGCTCATGGCCATTCCACCTAGAGGCAATCCCATTGAGCATAAAATGGATTTTATGCCCTCAACCCACTGGGTTGGACCCACCATTTCTGGTGGAAGTAAAACACCCTGATGGGGTTTTGAGCCCAATTTTACCTCAAACAGCTCGATTCTTCCCCACTCAAATCATTTAATTTTATGCCCCCTAATCAGGACCCAAGATTGTTATGGGAAGAGATGTCCACCACTTTCCCTTTGCAGGTAGCCTCTTACCATCGCCACCTCAACACACACCACTGATCTGATGCACCAACTCTTTGGTGGTGAAGTAAGGGGAAAATGAGGCAACTTTGAGGGGTACGCCATCACCCACCATGTGTCAACCGCATGGGCCAAATTGCCCTGGGTCATGAGAGGAATGGCCACCTTCTTCACCCCTTCTTAATGTGGAATGGTAATTCCTTGCAGTCAAGGTGCAGGGGTGCTCCCCCAGACTTACATTATCTTTTCATCTTTGAACAGGGGTAGCACCACCACCAAAATCTTGAGTGAGCACAACATCTTTTTGGCTTTTGACTATTCAATAGCTAAGAGCGTGGTGACCTTTGGGGGATGTGTAGCGTTAGGGGTACATAGCAAGAAAGCCCTCCACCAATTTACAACAATTGGGGCAGTCTAGGCACTGACCCAACTTTTCTCATAAACCAGGAACCCCTTTCAGGCCCCAGATACTGGACCTAATGGTGAGATTTCCATGAATGCCAAGATTGCCTCAACATCGCCCTTCTATGATCCTTTAACCATCATTAGCTCTGGCACAGCTGGGTCCTTCCCCTTATATGGAGACAACTGAAAAATATGAAAAATGGGATGCTGTTTCCATTGGGCCAAAAAGTTTAAACAAAACGTGCCATTGCACAAATCCACCTGCACCAATGGGACCCAGAGCATTTGCTTGCATTTTTGGGATGGCGCCTGCATCTGCAGGTGGCGTGTGTTCAATATGTTGGAGGACCCCACCGTGATTTCAAAGCTGAGATAATTCTGGTTCACAAAATGTTTGTAATCACTGATGGCCCTGGTCAGTTGCTCCTAAACTAGGGTACTGGGTGGTCCAAATGTGCTGTGCATGGTTTGCCGCAGCTGGAAATTTCACGCAGAGCCATGACCTGATAGAAAACAAGGGGTTATACCCCAATGTGGCCTCATAGGCGAGAAACCAGTAGACGCACGAGTAAAATTACTATACACAAATTGAGTCAACGGAAGGTTATCTGCCCAAGCGTCCTGCATCTCAGTGGTGTAACAGCAAAGATAATATTTGATAATCTTGTTAACGTAATCCGTTTGGCCACCTGACTGAGGATGATATGCAGTTGAGTGACATGGCTAATTTAATATAGCTAAGAGTTTGGTCCAAAGATGAGCCATAAATTGTAAAACCTAATCACCTACAATCTCCACAGGCAAGCCGAGCATCAAGAACACATGCCTCACAAAGAGCTAGGCTATCTCCTTGGAGGTGATGGCTGATAAACAAGGAATGAAGAGTGAAAACTTGAAAAGTAGTATTACCACCATAATTGTGGCAAACCCATTAAAGCTGTGGAGCTCAACAATGAAATAGATGGGCACCCAGGTCCGCAGACCCTCCACCTTCTTCAGAGAATGGAGAAGACCACTTATAACTGATCTAAAAGATTTAGCCTGAGTGCATGTCACACAATTTCTTTTCCATGATTGAATATCTTTGGAAATATCTGGCCAGTTGTACGTCAACTTAAACAAATAAACGTATTTTTATTTCTCAGGTGACCAACTGCAGGGGGTTGTGGTGAGCTCAAATGTCTTCATCATGGAGTTGAGGAGGCACCCACAGTCTTGACCTAAACTGAATAATCCCCTCCTCAAACAGACAATGTGACCACTTATGCTTCAGAAGTGCCAAGCTGATCAAAAAAATTTAGGCCCTCCAAGCAGCCTATTTAACCCGAAATACTGATAGACCAGAAGCACATCTGGGGCTCAATCCACAAATTAAAAACTCAGGAAGATCAATGGCTAAGATCTGGGTTAGCAGAATTACTGTAAAAACCCCTGATCATCTAAATCTACAATACTTAATGTAGTTTTTGACTCAAAAAGTTAAGAGACTTTCAAAGCCCCTTTAATGAATCCATATCTAAAGTTAAAACTACAGAGGTCACGATACATCCAGGTCTGATTATGCACCAGCTTCTACAATTCCTGAAAATACATGAGGGGCTGATGATCCATCCTCATGTTCACCTCATGCCACGCGACCTTTAGAAGGTACCACCAGTGGATAAGAGACCACACCACAACAGTAAAGTTTTTATTGTAAATGGCTAAAGACTGTTTTGATTTAACTTGTGGAGAAATAGGCGACAGGGTATTCCAAACCATCATGCACTTGTGACAATATCACCCCACAGCAGCAAATGAGGTGTCACATGCTAAAATAAATGGCTTGGTGGGTTCAGCATGTTTGAGAATGGGAGGCGCTAAAAACACCTTTTTGATGGCTTCAGAGCCCGTTTGCAATCCATCCATGCATCAGATTGGAACATTCTTCCGGGTCAAGTAGGTGCAGCGGCGCAGCCAGCTGTGAGAGGGCGGGAGAAAAATTCTTAGAAAGATGATCATACCCAAGAAGCTCTGCAGTTTCTCCTGAATCATAGGAGTGAGCCACTCATTTTTTTCTTGAGCTTTCTGGGGGAATGACTAACCATCTTTCAGGACTAGGTGCCTCTAAAGATAAACTTCACCCAGAATAACTGACACTTGAAGGGCTTGACGTAAATTTCAATCTTGTGCAATGCAGCCAACATAGCCTCCAGGTCCTTCTCATGCTTCTTGGTAGTGCACAATAATATCAATGATGTATGCCACCCGTCAAGATCCTGATATGGCTGTATGATAAGCCCAAAGTAGCCATGGCGGATTGGCTAGAATCCGCCAATGATTATTAATTAGTACAAATATTTGAGCGCCTAGGGATGAGGCGATATTAGGATAGAACGGATGGTTATTGGATCACCTCCAAATAAGGTGATAAAGTGATGTTGACATTTAACAAATTTTGAGTAGTTCACCTTGAACTAAGGCGATAGAGAATTTGAGAATATATACTCTGCCGGAGCCAATGAGAATATGGCAGAACTGAATATTCTAAGCCAAGGGAGAGGTATCATCCAAAGTTACTGATATATAAGCAAGTTGGGGCGATTGAAGGGAAAATTATTAGTAGGGAAGAGCGGAACAGTGAGTATCTGCTTAAAATATTACGATAAAACAAAGAATTGTCGTTGGTCAATTGCTCCATATTTTATATTTATTTAAGTGTTTGAGGTTGGCAATCTCCATATTGTTGTCCTATTCCTCAATGGGTTTGACCCTGTTCAAGCCCCTTCCATCATATAGAAAATATATCGCCCAAATTATAACACCACCATGCAGTTGAACCTGAAGTCACTGAGAATTTTATCAATCATCTGCTGGAATGTAGCCAAAGAGTTCTTCAGTATGAAGGGAATCACTTTTATAGCACTAGTGGTTCCCAACCCAAAAGGGTAGCCACCATGCATCTTTATTTGCAATTGGGCCAAATAAAGGGATTATTATAAATAAAGGAATCTAATTTAGCCCCTAGATTATCAGCCTAGGAAGCTAAATAAGATGGCGAGGAAGCTTTAGGGAAACTTCTGTCTGGTGCCCGATTTAGCTGGCAGACCATGCCATACAGTATTGGGGGAGTATCAGCAACATGGGGCATAAGGAGGTATAGTTGTTGGTTTTCTTAGTTTATAAGGCCAGCGATGTCCATTGCCTCAAGGATGAAGGGTATCATGCGGAATCAGAATATGCACCTTCTGGTCCAAACCACGGTAAGCCACTATTAGTCTTCCATCACACAAATCTGGTTACCGTGTTCAAAAGGTCAAGCTCAAAGACACCCAGGAATTTTCAATCTCCTGGCTGATTTTATTATTGAGAGGGAGAGGGTAGGGATCATGAATGATAATATTATTAAAATGCTTATAGACGACGATGGGTACAACAATCATTGGCCTTATGCGCAAAAGCTATAGCTGATGTGATGGAAAATGTGTCTCTAAATGACCACCTTTTTTGAGCATACCACCTAACCACACTTCCAACGCCTTGTCCTCTTGTGCCATGTAGGATGCAAGGGACAGTTGATGATGGTCATAACTTTGTCAATTGGAGAGCCAGGTCATACTTGGATTGTGACTGTAAGTATTAGCTTTCTCAAGGTCAATTATCCTAATATGCATTAACGCCAGGGGAAAATTTGTTGGAAGAACCGCCGGAGAAAGGAGAAACGCAAATAAACCCCTCCCTTGATCCATTGTAAGCATATCTATAATGGTAAGCTCCCCAAATTGGTTATATTCAAAAGGCAGAACACTTGAGTCCAGGTTAGTTTAATTGATGCTGACACCACCACCTCACCCCATAATAACCAGGAAAAAGTAGGTATGGCACCGTGGCATGCTAATCATAGAAACAACTGATGCATCCAAAAAAGGCATGGGCGCCATGTTTTGTGTGAAGCCATTGGATAAGAAGACGCGCCTAGTATTGATGATCCCACTTCCAGATCAAGTTGAGATCATGTGCCAATTTACAATTATAAAGTTCCCCACCGCTCCCATATATACAAGTCTTCAATTGACACCCTGTGCATACCCAAATTTATTTCCAGCGTCAACAAAAATTAAACAAAATTTTATTTAATGGCCAAAACACAGAAACTGCCATATGGCTGTGAATATTCGCTGAGTCATTTGGGGAAACTAGATCAATTGGGAAACTAGACCCCTCCATGGAAAGAACCTTCTCAAATTCTTTGCGCTGGGATGCTAACAACTGGGGCCAGGAGTTAAAAGGGCACCAGGTCTATCACTGGAACCGCCTCACCAACTTGCACCAGGGCAGGGGAAGGAGAAAAAACAGGTGGAGGGGAGACATAAGTGTCCTCTAGAACCAAAACACACAATAATAGTCTGGTCTTAACCAGCCTTCTGGGTGAGAGACAATGGGCATGATGACTTGTCACTCAACATCTCACTAAAAGCTGCTTTGGTTCAGAATCTTTTTTGGCACCAACCACTCCGCCCAACACATGACAAAGCGTAGCCCCCGTGGTTGCCACCACGCACAACTGTCCAGTGAACTAAACTTATTGTCCCAGATGGAATAATTGGCAGACAGTGGATCCAAGGCGGCTTAAAATACCGCCGCTTACACATCTAATGGAAGCCTAAGCCCAAGGTCTGGCCACGGAAATCCTCCACAAACAAAGCCATATCAGAATTATTTGCGCCCAGAATGAAGAATTTTAGCAGGAGAGCCGATCTTGATACCGGCGCCTGCACTACTGAGGACACCAACATAAAAAAAGGAGTTAAAACACTCAATTAATTTCTGTCACAATTGGAAAATTCCCAGTTTCTAATCATCATAAAGTAAATCATTCTTTAATGCACTGACAAGCAACTAAAGTAGCCTAACTGAGTAGGGGAAGTTTAAGTCACCAACAGCGCAGCAAACATCTCCTACTATGATTGGTTATGCTAAATCCTCTAGTGGTGGTTGGTCTGACCCAACCCTGCAAAAGCTTCCTCAAAATGAAACACCCAAAAATACCACGGGTATGTGAGGTATGCTAACCCCAAAACAACCTTTTTTTTATTCAGGAACATAAAAAACAAAAGTGTCCGTTAACAAAGCTTGTCTGGGGAGCCACCACCAATGCTTCCCAAGTAGGGAATGCTAAGGTTCAAATTATGAAGTGAGCTTTGGGATGGGCAGATGCACCTTATAAAGGCAGCGCTTTGGGGGCCCCACCCAAGTCATTGATTAGGCTCACACAAGCCTAACCTACAACTTGGGTGAGGTACAACCCGCTCCCAAAACGACCAAACCAAAAATGTTTTGAAAGCTTTACAACCTAGATTCTGAAAATCTGAATCTGAGTCAGAATGTAATGATTGAGACAAACTCGATTGTTACGATTTTCTGAGTGTAAAATCCCATGAACCCAGCAATAAGCACCCCCCTTCACCATGTAACCAAGATGCACTTTGCTGCGCTTTGTCAGTGAGGAGTAATCTTCCATATTGTCCAGTAACTGCATTTGCAATTTGGCTAGGGCATACAAAACCTGGTTTGCAATATCTATTAAAGAAATGATGAACCCATCCCCATGGCGGAATGACAACGGAACTGGAGCTTGCAGAAGAAAGTACATGGTCAAAAACTCCACCACCACCATTCAGAAGCTTCCAACAAACTTGCCAACTGACCACACAAACAGAACCAAACCAAGCACTGTCTGCAGGTTCATGTGGTATAATGAGACCATCACATAACCAATTTATAGCAGAAGGATGGAGATGGCAGACATTAATGGTCAGTCAAGTAAGTCATTTAGCCAGCTAGTGAAATTGAGACTAGCCTGCCAGTCAGGTTTCATGAACACCAAGAATTCAAACCAGAATGCCGGGGCATAGCCATCTATATGAACTGATATTGAGTGGGAAGAAAAGCAATTGCAAGATGGCGTCTGACAATCAATATTACCATCATACCTGATAACAACCAAATTTTGGTCACCACGGTGGCTGCAGAGTCAACCGCTGTTAGTTCTATTGGGCCCTTGGGGACCCCAAATTTTCTTTGGTGCCATGGGTTGTTGAGCGTGAGGAGAAGTCACAAAACTTCATCAATTGGGGAGATAATACCAACAGAAATAGTACATCAACAGTAAGACGTCGACCAAAAGTGGGCTATCTCTAAGAAACCACTAAATTGATATCCCCATTTAAGAATAGAAGGCAGAAATCTGGTGGTGATGGCCACTATGGCTAGTTGTTGCGCACACTGGGAAACATGGCACTTAGTGGGTGGCCTCAGTAATAAGAGAAAATTTTAATTGGGAATTCTTTGAGCAGAAATTGTTTGATTTAAAAATTGGAGAATTGATTGACAACTCTGTGGCGGATGTTTGTCTCAAGTGCAGGGGCTTGTATAATAAATGTACTTTGCATGAACTAAGGGTAGCATGATCTTATTCAATTATGGCAGGTCGGAATTTTAAAATTAATTTGATGCTGAATTGATCTCCCGCTGTCCGTCCAGCTCTTGCTCAACTTTTGCTGTAAAATTTCCTCTACCAGCACAATTCCGCTTGATGAATCAGCAACACTTTGTCCAGGGCGAATGGTTGCGCTCATGGCCAGGCCATCTAGAGGCAATCCAATTGAATCAAACGGATTTAATACCCTCAAACCCTTTGACTTTGGACCCACCTCTTTTGGCGGAAGGGAAACACCCTGGTGGGGTTTCAAAACTGATCATACCACGAGAGGCTTGATTCATCCACACCTCAAATTATAAAATTTAATGCCCCCTCATTGGAACCTGGAATTGTCAAGGTGAAGAAATGATTAACTTTCCCTCTGGTGTTGGCCTCTCACTGCCGCCACCTCCACAACACACCTCTGATACGCTGCACCAACTCTTTGGTGGTGAGGTAAGGGGAAAAGGAGGCAACTTTGAGAGGGTACACCGTCACCCACCTCATATGCACCATATGGGCCAAATTGCCCTGGGTCATGAGAGGGACGGCCAACATTTTCACCCCATTCTTTGTGCAAAACGGGAATTTCTTGAAGTTAAGCACAGGGTGTGCTCCCCCAGACTTACAGTAAACCCAAAGTTAAGGCTTCACAAAAGTAGTGCGAAGCTTGACAGTCATAAATTTATTTTGTCATTTAACTAATTAGATGGATGAATAATAAGTTATATTACATAAGCAATTATTTGGATTGGGCCATTTAAAACTGTTAGTGGAAGCAGGCAAATAGCTGATAGATTTTTTCATGTAAATTATGTTTGATTTTAAATTAGGCAGAGTCTAGTTGTGGTGATTAAGATAACATATAAATAAAATTATTGTATATGCATATATGTTTGTTCAACCTCTCCTCCTAAACTACTTATCAAATTCTAATAAAGTTAGCACAAATATTTTATGATATATATATTTTTTAGACGATTTTATTGGGACACTGATTTTGGGTATGTTGAAGATAGTTCGTTTTATTTATTTAAGGTGGTCTGAACTGAGGGACAATAACAAACAATATTGGAAAGATGGGAGAATTAAAATCAATTGGAAAAGAAAATATCCTTGTAAAACTCCATATGCAGCATTTAATAGTAGTAACTATATGGACAGTCTTGTTAACTTCTTTCTTGGTTTGAATCATTGGTGCACAATATCACCACAGCCATAATTTTTCCATTGCAAAAATATAATTTTAATTCGATGTAAGCCAACCAGGGGACGGACATTACTGATACAAAAATAACAACTGAAAACACAACCCAAACGCCCTAAATGAGTGGCGAGACACCAAAAAAAGGAAATTAATTTACCAGATATAGCAGATGTGAACCGCTGATCCCACCATGGCGGAGGGGAGGGGGAGGGGAGATCAGGCAGATTATTGATTTCATCTTCACAAAATGAAGAGGTGGATCAAAGCTGAGAGCAAAGGGGTTTGGCATCCACAGGATGTGGGTTGAGGAAAAATAGAAAAGTGTTAATTTCTTTGGTAACAATCTGGGCCTGGATTATAGCCTCCATAAATTCATCAACATGGTGTTCTGCTTGTATGCATGCATCGGGAAGCTGGGAAAATTTAGTGATATTGGCTCTGGTGATGCACGGGGGGGGGAAATTCTGCCAGTGCAACAACTTGCTTGATAGCAGAGGTGGCAGTTTCTCATAATCATTCAATTTCCACTTTTGCAACCTCAGGGAAATCAGCAGGGTAATCATTTAAATGTAACACTTCATTAAATTCAGTGACAGATAGAGCCATGGCTTTGTGGAGATGGTGGCAACCAGGAGAGGCCACGGCGGTCTTGGCAAATTGATGGTCACTCAAGAATGGGGTAGCAGTGGGTTTGGGGACATATTTCTTGGGTGGGAATTGGGCATCGAAATCTGAAGGTAGATATGGTTCCAAATTGATTGGAAAGTTGGGAGGTGGGACAATTTCCCCAGATTCAGATAATTCATCCAATAAGTCCCAGGGATTTTGGTTAAGCATGATGGATTCGGGGTCCTGGTTTGGTTGAGTAAGTTTTGTGGCGTTAAATTGGTTAGATTGAATTTGGGTCCAAACCTGCTCCTAATAGGGTATATTGTGTGAAATTAATATGGCTTGGGCTTTGGTTGCAAAGGTTTTATTGATTTTTGAGCGTACAGCTTGAGGGGGTGGGGGCAGCCAAAATCCCCACTCAAATGGTGTTTGTGTGGCCTCATGTGTGGGCTTGCAATTCCGCTTGTTTTGAATTGTAGCTACAGTTTTTTTTTGAAATGATCCAACTCATGGCAGAGGGGGCAAACGGTGCAGACATTTTCAATATGAACCCAAAAGAAGTGATCTGGTGCAGATGGGATATGGGCACATGGTGGGATGTGCTGGGCTATGGTTAGCTGATGGGTGGTAATGGTGGCCATTGCCCATGGTGCCACTAACCGCTCAACTCCGCTCAGGACCAGGAAATGGAGGATGGGGTTTGTACCATATTTGGACAGCCCCATCATCAATTCTTCATAGAGTTTTTAAGGGGAAGTTGCAAAGGAAAGTTTGCATAGTTCACCACCATTGCGGTGTCACTGGGGAGGCATGTACGGGTTGTGGTAATAGGTGTGTCTTTATATATTAAGGGCGTAGTTGCTGCAGCAGCTGCGTCCTCTTCAGTAGGAAACCCAATATCAAAATAGCCCTTATAAGGGTGGAAGTTAATAAATCCCACTGGTGAAAAAGTGGACATTGCCAGATCAATTATCGCTTTGTCAGCATATGGGAAGAGATGCCCTTATTCAAAACAGAGGCAAAAACGAATATTGAATCAGGGTAGGGCAAGTGGGTGGGGGTAGGTTGGGTGGACTTGCGCTAAGTGTAATAATAAGTCCCTTGGAGGGACAAATTGGCCCAATGCATTAGGTAACTTAATGAGCCAGTTTGCACACATTTGCCTGATGGGCGAAAAATTCTAGAAGGTGGAGCGCTGCTTCCCACGCTGAGGCAGCAAGTGGTGGATCCGCTGACATAAATGGAAAACTGATATGGTGTAGGTGGCGATGGAAATTAACGGATGCTTTTCTAGTAATTTTGCTAAAAAGTGATGTCAAGCGGAAAGAAAAAGTTTTACATTACAAAAAAATATACCTGGATTAAACTTGGGAGGCAGTGGTCATTGAAACCTTAACAATCCACTGGGACAACCTCCCCTTTTATAGGTAATTTTTTGCTTTAGTTAATTTTAATTTATCTAGTTAATTATATTGGGCGATTATATGCTAAACTTACTGACTTAAATCAACAAAACCTCAACATAGATTAGTAAAATTTTTATTGGTCCTTTACATAATAAACGTACTGATCGCCATATACAATACTCATCTAGTCACAAAATTTATCATCACCTCATTGCCCATACTATGAACACAACCCAGCCATAGGGCATAAATCATGTTAAAAAACCATCAATTTCTTACACAAAATCATTAAGGCTGTCATGGAAACAGCTCATGAAACTAGTACTAGCCTGCCAGCCCAGATGAGCAGATACAAAAAATGTGAACCAGAATACCATGGTTAAAGTCAACCACAGTATTTTTATTCATTGGGAATGAGGATAACCCGAGGTTGACAGCTGATGACAATTGTGATCATTATTAATAAGATGATCTGAATAATGGTGGGTAGGAGCAACTGAAGATCTAGGAGTGGTAGGTTTAAAATCAAGGGCTGAAATTGGAGAAACCCTGTTGCAGTGAGAGGTGGAAACCTTATAAAAACATCAAAAATTGACAATTGAGATCAAAAGTAACTCCCTCATCATGGTAAGATTGCATTACTCTATATCTGCTTTAATAGACAAGTGCATTTTCATCCCATAACATCACCATCATTAATAACTAAGTGTAAAAGTGCGGTGATAGCTCCACTATGGCCCAATCATTCCAAAGACTAGGGAATAGGGCTGATATAATGAACCGCGGAATACTTTTTGTCTGGAATTTAGGGATTTTTTAAGGTTTTTTTGAATTTATGAAAGTAAAAGAATGGACTGACATCAGAGGACTAATGTTTTACAAACTACATATGGGGAATAAGAAGGGTGTGTATTGTGACCAATTAAATTTAACGTTTGAATTCTGTATTGATATGATATGGAGTTCCAATAAAGATACCAATCCATGTATGAAAAATATATAAATCCAACCATTGATTGTATTGGAACTATAAATAAAAGTACAAATTTTTTATAGTTTGTTTTGATGTTGGGCCATGTCTTGATGGATAGGGCAATTTTTTTGGCATAACTGGTAGTTTACGCCCATGGTCAGGGAGTTAGGGGTGATTTCATTTCAAATTAAATGGGTTTGGCGCACCCAAATTTACTGGGGATGAACACTATACCCTCAGGCGAGTATGAATGCTTAAAAGATTAACCAAGCTCAAATTAATTTTATTAATTTTGTTTACATTCAAACTTGCTTCCACACCTTGGACGAACTAAACCCCATTTTTGGTAAATATGGTGTTGGAGGGGAAGGCAGATTGCAGGATGGCGATGGCCTCTGGCTTCCCCCACCTTCTTGCTTAGCTCATTAATCCTTTCCAACAACTCCTTGGTAGTAGGAAGGATTAAAGGGAAGAAAATCTATAGGGGGTGAGCTGTGCCCCTTTGATCATCCACTGCATGGGCTAGATCACCTTTTCTGGTGAGGGGTACAGCACCCTAATAAGGTTTTCTTGATTTTGTGTGGGAACTCCTTACTGTCCAAGCATAGGGTCTGCTCCTCAGGGCTTATTTTATGAAACAAACACTTTATATAAGATAATATTATTATAAGATAAGAAATAAGTCATCTTCAACCAAATAAGTCATTCTTAAAGTGGTTTGTACAAACCCCAGAGATTCTATAGTTGCTGAGGGGGTCTGTGGCAAATTAAAATTGATATGGGGTCAGTATAGATCTCTTTGGGAGTTGCCAATTTGTATTTACTATTTTTTAGCACTAGTGGTGCCCCGCCAATTTGTATTCAGTTTATGATATTAGTCTACCATTCAAAACTCAAAGTCAAATGTTTGATCTTGCTATAATGTATTTGTGTTTAGTTAACTCACTTGAGGGCCCATCAGCAAAATAATTTAATGAGAAGGGATTCATTTAATTTGAGTTGGGCCACTTAATTAAACAGTAAATGTTTTGAACCTCTTTATAAACTTTAAGCTATGCCTTTTATTGGTCATCTACCTTCTGTGATTCACAGTTTTCACATAACCCAATCCAACCAATCACCTAAAACAATCCAACTATCCCAGTCATTTTTCTTCTAAGATTAAATGATAAGACAATTATCATATTATGTCATAACAATTAATAAAATGATACAGAAAATTTTAAAAGATATTCAGCTAAAGCATATACATGCCCTTTAGCTTTTTAACCATATAGTAGAATTTTAAATCTTTTCACATATTACAACAAATAAGTGAACCCCCTTTTATTGGGTACATGCTGTGATTGGGTACTTAGTTCTGGTGAAATACTTGAACACCAATAAACTATTTAAATTTGATTTAATAACTAACAAATATAGAAGATAACAAGTATCTTTATTATCCTGAACATCTGGTAAGTTGAGATATATTTATAATAAATACTTGATTTCATGAAAAAACTATCAAATGGGTTGATGGCTGGTTACATCTTTTATAAGTGGGTTATCCGCTTAGTCTATAAGACTTTGGTGGGCAACATTTCACTATCACAGTTCTATGAGCTTGTAAGATTTAGATTAAAATTGGTTTACTAGAAACTGAGATTACTGCAGACAAATGGTGATCCCCTAGAGACTTATCTCTATAGTTAATTTATCATATATGTATTTTTAAACAATAGATAAATGGGGGGTGGAAGGCGAGTCATTAAGGGCATACAGCTACCAACCTGAAGGTTGTGGGTTTGATTCCCGCCCTTCACACATTGATCAGGGTGCCAGCCAAAGGAAGCTATTGGCGGCTAGTAGGTCTAATAACACGAAAACCTTACCTATGATGTAACCAGAAAAATTTGAGTCCTGATACGGAGGTGGAAAAACTTTCTTTGATGGAGTTGACCCTGTTCAGGTTTCATGTCATTTCTTTCTTTTGGTAATGCCTGTCCCCTGGTCAGCTTGCCTCAGTTAAATAAAATAAATAATAGATAAACAAAATATTAAATAATAATTGTTTTTTGAGACAAGCCAATCAAGAGATGAACGTCGCCAAAAGAAAATAAGAAAGAAATGAAGAAAGGAAGAAGGAAAGAAATAAATAAATAAATAAAGAAAAACCAACATAAAACCTGAGCAGGGACAACTATGTCAAAGAAAGTTTCCCACCCCCAGATTGGGCCTCACATTTTTTCTGGTTACATCAAAATTAAGAATTTTGTGCTTTTAACATATTAACTGCAAATAGATTCCTTTAGCTGGCACCCTAATTGATGTGTGAAGAGCAGAAATCAAACCTGTAACCTTCAGGTTGTTAGCCATACGCCCTACTAATTTGCCTTCACCCCTGTAAATAGACAAAAAGTTAACAAATAGCAAATCATTGTATAGTTAAACAGTTAATCAACATCTTGATACCATTTTAAACTGATTAGTAGTTATGTGCATGCTGTTATTAAACTTTTAATATCCATTTGAAACTGGAAAATTGGTATAACTTTTACCCTATGGTAAAAAGCTAAGAGCATATATATATATATATATGTTTTAGCTGGGTATCTTTCAAAATCTTTTGTAATATATTAATATAATGCTGGGGGTTGAAGGTAATCCAGTAGGGCATATGGCTACCAACCTGAAGGTTACAGTTTTAATCCCATCTTTTGCACATTGATCTGGGTACCAGATGAAGAAAGCTATTTGCGGTTAGTATGTCTAAAAGCAAAAAACCCTTACCCATGACATAACCAGAAAATCTGAGTCCAAATCTAGGGGTGGAAAACTTTCTTTTACAGAGTTGTCCCTGCTCAGGTTTCATGTCAATACTTTCTTTCTTTCTATCTTTTGGTAATGTCTGTCCCCTGGTCAGCTTGCCTCAAATAAGTACATTAATATGATGCTGTGATATAATCATTGTGTTTTATAATTTAACTCTTAAAAGAAGTCAGCTGGGATATTTATATCTGAAGTGATTTGTTGGTTTGGTTTATGCTAGACTTGAGAGCAACAGTGATCAAGATTGATAGAAATTTATTTCAAAGTTACCTTAAACAAAATTAAAATCAGTCAGTATCTAGTCAAATTGATTTAATAAATTATTTTATAAGTAGAAGATATTGTATATATATGAAAGCGTTTATTCCATAATCTCTCCTATACAATTGAACCAAGAAAAAGCTTTTCTTTCTTGTAACAATCACTTTAGTTACTATAATTTGATTTGAACAGCAAATTTGGATAATTACACACAGGAAAGATGGGCGACTTTATAAATAAAAATAATACAACATGGATGAGCGTCGCAGCAAGCGGTGCACTTAACGGTGCAACTAAGGGCAAGAAACGCCCTGGAGGGGGACCTGGAACCCAATCTGCAAAGAAATCGCAAACTCATACACCATCTGGGTTTATGGTATTCACCGTAAAGCATACGCAATATATGTACATTCAGTTCAATCAACCCTTATCAAAGGTGGAACATGGGATCAGACTCTTCCTTGGGGATGAGTCACCGACCTTGTGGGTGAAAACATGTGAGGCACAGCCCTCACTTTTCCCTCACGCGGTGTATGTAGCCACCAACAACATGGGCCACAGATGGATTGATATTGGTTTCAAAACAGCCGATGAAGCCAATGCTGCAGCAAAAGTCTGTGTGGAAATTGCCCTCTCTGAGGGCAAAAAAATTGTGCACACCGCGCGCACCAGATGGAACAAAGCAAAAACTTTGTTCATCTCTTTTGACTCACTCCCCTCCAACCTTCCTCGTAAGGTAATTGAGGAGGAGCTCCACAAAGGTCTCATGGCCTATGGAGAAATTCAGCAACTTGAATTACAGCGATTTCACCTGATGCCCAACCTGTGCATGGGCAAAGCTATTGCTGTAATCAACCCCTTCCCAGAAGTGGAAGAGGATTTATCCAGAATTCCCCACACAGCAGAATTTCACTTTGTAGATGGGAACCAGTCAGCCGCGTTCTGAGTTACACCGGAGCATGCACCGCCCATTTGCAACCACTGTGGCTCACTGGGCCACAAGGAACATGCATGCCCTGTGAAAGAGGGCTTAATGGAAAATGACTATTGTGAGGAAGCAATGGATGAAGATAATGAAGCTTCGCCAAAATGACTGATGGTCACCACCCATTCTGCTGGGGTGAAGATAAACTATACTCCATCATGGACCCAGTTACAAGCAAACAACATAAAGCGGCACAAAAAGCTTGCAAGTGAGCAGCGGCCAAAGCGGAGGCACATGCGGAGTCCACCATTAACCCCAGACAAATTTGGGAGGATAAATCAGATATTCACCGAACCAACCAATCAGAACAATATGCCCATGTCAAAAATTTTCACAGTAACCTGACTGAGTCACAAAGCGATATCAGTCATGCACATATTGAGAAACAATGCAACCTCAATTTGGGCGAAAATTCGGTGCACAATTCACCAAAGTTGAACCTCAAAAATATAAAATTCAATCAACAATCTGCATCAAATTAACATGAGACCTGTGCGGGAAAAGTTGACGCAAATGCAAAAAACTGCAATACCATTAAATCGTTGGGTCAGACCAAGGGAACCAACAATGGCAGTGAAAGAATTGGAGTACAGATGTGGAGCATGGCCAAAATGAGCCATGGTGGGATAGGGCCAGAGGGCCCTCCCAACTGCTCCTGAGGCGCAGCAGGCACCTCAGTGTCAATAGGGATGCTAAACATCGCGGGAGCCAGGGCTCATACATCCCAAGCCAAAAAGCTGGTATTCCTGCGAAAACCCCTTGTAGACATCTTGGCCATCCAAGAAACCCACTGTCTACAAGGGGAAGAAGAATCCTGGTCAACCAGGGTCGCACTATCACAATCAGTATGGACATCTCACTGTGGGATGATTGTTTGAAAAAAACAAAAAATTTAGAATTGCAAATTAGTTATCACACTTACATGGTTGAGTCTTGGTAGCAACAATCACGTGCCAAGAGGAAATAATTTTGATAGCATGTATATATGCACCATGCACTGCAACCAAGAGAAAACAATTTTTTGAAAACATTCCGACTCTCACCCTCCCACCTGATACCATTATGTTAGGCAATTTCAACTGCTGGGATAACCACAATATGGATTGATGGCCTAATCCCAGGGGATACCCACCTGGACACATTGAATTCTGCACAATGAAGGCATCTCTTGGCTTACAGGATGCTCTTCCCCCCAATTCACCACTCCTTCCCCACATGACGTGGCCCAACATATGCGAGGGAGTGCTCATATCAATGTGTCGCATTGACCACATCCTCATCCTGCAATCCCACTGCTCAAGAATCTCCAAATTTATAACAAAAAAGATCAATTTTTCTGACCACCGATTAGTTATGGTGCAGTTAATGCCAACCCAATCCCACACACTGGTGTCGCCTTGGAGAAAGCTTCACCCGGAAGATATAAAATTGCCTGAGATATCTGACTGGGTTGAAAACAAGGCTAAAAACCCAGGATTCACAACCCCATTCACTTCAGATCCCATCAGAACATGGAAAATTTCAAAAAGGATTTAATCAACAAAACCTGACATATTGCATCACATAAGTACACCGCGGACATGGCCACAATCAAGCATACCTTGGTGGAACTAGAATACCTGGAAATAAATACTCTGAGATCTGGCTATAGCCCTAACTGGGGATGCAAATGGGCAGAAATTTCTGCCCGACTTAACTTTCTCATCTATGAACATTAACACGGAATCAAAGTATCAAACAAAGGTAAGTTCATAAAGGAAGGTGAAACCTGTTTGACATACTTTTTCCACCAATTCCACTCCCATGGAAACCAGCATGCATGCACACAGGTCCGCAAGACCAATGGCACCGTGGCAACTGACCCTGAGGAGGTCAAGGCGGAAGTACACCGCTATTGCACCGAATTATATTGCAATATGCCAACAGTCCACAAAAAACTAAAGAATTTATTCAAACTGCCAAGATACATAGTACACCACCAAATTACAATATACTATCCCTTATCACACGGGAGGAGCTTTGGGAAACAATTCGCGGTGCACCACGTAGGAAATGCCCAGGGCCTGATGGGATACCTACGAATTCTACAAAAAATATTTTAAACAAATTGCCCCCCTCCTATTGGCGTCTATGAACCAGAGCTTATTGGAAACACGCCTATTACCAGGAGGCCATGAATCCTACGTTATAACCTTATATAAAAAGGGTGACAAGTTGGACCTGGCCAACTGGTGCCCAATTGCACTCTCCAACGCTGACACAAAAATTCTAACAAAAATTTTAGCAGCCAGATTAGGCGCAATTGCATCTGACTTCCTATCACCCAACCAGTTTAGGTTTATACCAGGGCGTTCAATCTGGAACAACATACACCCTGTTGCAAACATTTGCCAATCCAAAGCAAAAGGTGCCCTGGTCCTCTTGGATCAGGAAAAGGCGCCTGACCGTGTTAACTGCCATACCTAAAAGAATGCCTACATGCCGCAAACTCCCACCAAGATTCATAAAATGGGCGAAGCTCCTAACAGAATCTGCAACCATGGCTGTATGTGGCCCTGGATTCCTAACAAACAAGATTAAACCACACAGAGGGCTCAAACAAGGGGATCCCCTCAGCCCACTGCTATACAATTTCAGCTTTGACCCACTCCTCTGAGTAACTGAATCTCGTCTCATGGGGATAACCGCACAAGGACAACCAACAGTCAAGATACTGGCCTTTGCAGATGACTGCGTAGCAGGTATAGCAAACAATGAAGATGCCTGACAGCTGGAATGCACTCAAAAGGAATATTCTAAGGTGAGCAATGCATCGCCCAACAAAAGGAAGACAGAAATCATCCTCATAGGAAAATACACAAACAATTGGGCCACAACATCAGAACCTCATACCAACACACGAAGAAAAAACCCAATTATTTGACTTCTGCAACACCTCCCACCACCACTCCTGTCCGACACCTTGGAATCTGGCTAGAATCAGGGGGATATGCTAATAAGACAATGGAAAGTAACCTGTTACAACGGGTATCCAAACGCGTAGCCTCCCTCAAGGGGAGAACCCCAGGACTAACAGGACGAGTTACAGTTGCTAACTCGCTCATCCTCCCAATACTGTGGTACCAGGCCCATGCGATAGCCTTCTCACCTACCTTTATAACCTCAATCCGCGTGCTTATCCAGGGCTGGCTGTGGCCTGGCTCTCACCCTCCTATAAGGTTGGAAACACTATTTGGCCCACCTCAAGCGGAGGCATGGGACTAATAGATTTTGAGAGCCACGCCAATCACATCCTAGGTACCTGGATAAAGGAAATCCTTGCTCCAGACCTCCCGCAACAACGTTGGTCCAGAGTAGCAAGTACTAACTTTGCACAGGCGCTCAAATTAACCAACCCACATAGTCCACCCAAACTACTTTCATACCTTGCCAAGCACCCTACTGCAACGGGTCCGCATGGAACCTCCCCTCATTTCAAACATATCCTCCAAACTATCCACTGTATTGGATGGACCATAGAGAACATGGGTACTATACAGGGAAGGGGACGACCCAGCCCCCAAATCAATTTATGAAACCACAGAAAGCACCCCCAGAGGGATATGTTCGCAACAACCCCAAGCATAGCTAGAATAGAATACCTATATATGTTGGAAATTCCCTATGATTTAACCACACAGAAGGCAATGTGGAAAATGACTCACCACCCACTCCTACAGCCAAGGATACGAGCAAACGCCTGGCGCTGTCTGAGAAGGACCTATAGGATGACGGACCATTCCAACTATCTCCACAAAACATGTGCAGTATGTGGAAGGGAGGGATCCCTACATCACCGCCTAGAAAAATGCCCCCATAAAAGCTATATGGCAGGAAGTCGCACGCCTGCTTAAGATCCAAAACGAATAAGAATTCTTGATATCAAAGAGCATCTTTGCGCTCCAGATTGAGTCACCGATCCCATCTACCCTCTGTTCCCTAGTAATACTCATTGCAATGCGGACAATCCACACAATTGCATTAGATGCGTTCAAGGGAACGGTACCAACCATTCATGGGGTTATTAACAGATTCCATGTCCACCTACTGGAGCACTTCCAAGTCTAGCTCTATGGATATATGAGAACAAGGCAAAAAGCGCTCATAGAATCATGGTTCCCACTCTGGTTCCTCCACACAGACCCTTTCCTTCAAACCTGTTCCATAGCAGGGGAAACCCCCTTGGAGTAGTGCACCAACCCCCCATACCTGGCAGTCCCGCTGGCAACCAGGGTAGCTTGAGTACCCTGGGGTACTTTTTTATATTTGTCAGTTATTTTCCTAGTTTTACATATATTTGTTATTGTCTGTCCCCTGGTCGGCTTACCTCAGTTAAAATAAAACAATTGAACCAATAATAACAAACCTTAATACAAAGATTTTATAAATCAGAACCAACACAGACTAGCTTTTCTTTTTTTCAATCATAAAAAGTTATAGAGACTACATATAATATGTAGAAATGGTATCTAAGACTTTATTCAGAAATAATATCATTTTTGTTAAGTATTTAGTATTTGGTTGATTCAGTATGCAGAATAACTTTGTGTAAGAGGTTAATGATTGTTTCTCTAATTTCCTTGGTTAAACTATATACTAAAATTAAATATCCATCTGCAATAATAAATTTAACCTATTTAGTTGTTTGATTGATCCAATCTCATTTTAAAATCAATAGATGGTCATCTACAACACTTAATTTGCTATCTAGTTGACTTGATTGAAAATTACATACAAAGTTTAGCTAATAGCCATCTAAGACTTTGAAAACTCTACTTAATTTAGTTGACTTGATTGGATCAATTGCATACTAAACTTACTTGGCCATCTACAATACTTAAATTAATCTATATTCTAGTCAATTTGATTGGTTTGATTTCAAACTAAACTTACTAATGGCTATCACAAAACTTAATTTAATCTATATACTAGTTAATTTGATGGCTCAATTATCTATTTTCTTACCAATGGTCATCCAAAATATTTAATTATATATAATTTATGTTTTAGTTGATTTGTTTGGATCAAATACATATTAAAACTTAATAATGGCCACCTGCAATACTTAAAAATACTTGATTTAGAATTTTTTTATTCAGTTGAAATAGTAGATTCAATTAAAACTAACCTTACTGATGGCCATCTATTTTTCTCTCTTGTTGCAATCACTTTTGCAACAAGTCAATTCAAGTCTGAATCTAATTTGATAATCTCACAGAGGAGATTAGTTTGCGCCCATGTTAGGGAGCAGTTGGGCAAGTAATGTAAAAGGCACAGGAGGTAGGCCCGCGACTTCCAATGTTCACAAATGCCCCAAAGAGACCGACGGATTTGATAAAAATAAAAAACTGGCGGTTACTATTTCCCCAGAAATCCTCACTTTGCAGGCGCAATGTAACCAGTACATTAACACGCCGCACTCCCAACCACTCTCATCGGTGGAATATGGAGTCTGGGTGTTCTTGGATATTCAACAAACAACGTTGTGGGAAAAAATTTGTGGGGATGTGCACACTCATTTCCTAACCTCGGTGTACGTCACACCTCACTCCATGTCACACAATTGGCTGGATCTCAGTTTCAAAAACAAGGAGGCAGCAGATGAAGCTGCTGCAGTGCGCGTTGTGATTGACCTCCCTGAAGGGCAGTGGGTCATCGAAACCAAGCACACCAGATGGACAAAATCCAACTAAATTTTCCTCACATTTGACTTTTTTCCCACTACAGTCAAGCGTGCCATTCTGGAGCAGCACCTGAAAGATGGTCTCACCATATATGGCGAAATACAATCCTTCAAGATGCAACGCTTTACGCTGATGCCACACCTGTGCACTGGCAAAGCCATTGCAATTCTGACTCCAACCGAGGAGATTGTGAAGGACCTAACCCAGATCCTGCACTCCACATATATCAATATCAAAGGGCATACCACCCACCCTTTCTGGGTAACCGTAGACAGCGCACCCCCATCCGCACCCATTGTGATGCATTCAGCCATAAGGCACACGCATGCCCCACCAAGGAGGGCATCACATTCCAAGAGCACCCCTCGGTGGCCATGACCAATGGGGAGGCTCACTATGAACCAACCACCAGTACCAAAGAGGCCTTCCCATGGGGAGCACAAGGCTGCTACTTACTATTAAGGCCTGTCTCCCCTCAAGAGCAAAAGAAGGCAAACAGGGCCGAAGGGCCACAGCCAAGGAAGCGTCCAAGGTTGCCTCCACTATCCCACACTTCCAACGCCAGGAAGACATTGAAACCTTCGTGGTGGAAGCAACTCGAGAATCCCTCAACCAATCATATTGGGATGCCCAAGCTGATTGGGCCACCCAAACTGAGGATCCGATAGGCGACTTAATCTCACTTTACCTTTGCAACCAAGCCCCAATTGGAACTGATTTGGTCTCCAACCTACCTGAAAAAAATTTTGACCTGAACGTTGGTGTACCAAACTCATCTGCACCACAAAAAATTTGTTTGACAGCGGGGAAACCAAAAGTGAAGGCAAAAGCTGACGCAAACCTGTCTACTAAAATTAACAAATCTTCTGATAGCGTTGATGCAAACACCCGCGCCACTGTGAAGGCTTGTGGGGATCCAGAGGAGGCTGGTGGGCCCAGGTGCCCACCCCCTTGCACCTAAGGTGTGATGGGGGAAATTTTCACTTTAGGGACGTTGAACATCTCCGGACTCAAGGCCTCACTGTCCCAGGCTAGGAAACTAAGTTTTTTACAAGGAAATTTACCTGTGGACATCCTGGCCATCCAGGAGTCCCACTGTCCATGAGGTTCCGAGGACGCTTGGAAAACTATTCTCCTCCCTTCCATTTCCTTCTGGTCTGAGCACTGTAAAATGCTTGCTCAGAAAAACAATTTTTTTAAATTTTTATTGTCTGAATCCTTCCTCGATAGCTGAGTCCTCATTGTCACATTTTTGTGGGCTGATGTGGCACACGCTATCATCAACATTTATGCCCCAACCTGTGCATGAGAGCATTGGGAATTTTTCTCGTTGGTCAAATCCCTTCTGTTACCCCCTGACCCTTTTGTAGTTAGCGACATAAACTGTTGGTTAAAACATCCACAGACCACTGGCCTTTCTTATCCCATGCCCCATGGTCACATAGAACTTCGCATTCTAAAGGCCACCCTTGGGTTGTTAGATGAACTGCCACGGCAAGCTCTTCTGATTGAGAACATGATGCGCCCCCACGTCCACAATGGCCAATTAAGGTCCATGTCCCACATCGACCTTATCCTCATGCTGGTGAAATTTCAATCCCATATTTCCCACTTCCACACATTAAAAATTAATTTCTCTGATCACCAACTGGTCTTAATAACCTACCACTTACCTGTCACAGTGGCTAGGGCTCTGCATTGGTGCAAACTCCGCCAACCTGAACTCGCGTCACCAGGATTTTCCACATGGGTGGAATCAGTGACTTTGGCAAAAGAGTTTATTACACCATTTTGTGCGGACCCAATTTCCACATGGTCAGCCTTCAAAGCAGATACCATCCGCCACACTCGCCACCTCTCCTCCCGACGCTCATGAGCTACATCAGCCATCATCTCGCGCGCTCTGGCAGAGTTGGCACACCTGGAGTCCAACGTTCCAGCCACAGGTTACAGCCATGCTTGGGGCCGGAAGTGGGCAGAAGCAGCCACCCACCTCAACGCACTTAAAAGGCAACACAAACATTGTGTTTATATTAAGTACAGGGCCAAACAATACAGAGGGTGGCACATGCTCCACTTATTTTTTAAAAAATTCTTTGCACCGCACCAGAGCGTGGCCTGCACACAGGTGCAGAGGTCAGACAGTTTCCGTCGCAGATACGCCAGCCAAAGTGGCAATCAAAATAAAAAAGTATTACTCTGAGTTGTACCGATCTGATCCAATTCAGCCAGCTGAAATGGCGAAATTTCTCAATAGCACTCACATCTGCACCATTTCCCAATACCTGGAGTTAATGAATTTGATTACCCCAGATGAACTCTGGTCCAACATCCGCAGTGCACCAAACCAGAAATGCCCAGGCCCTGATAGCATTCCATATGAGTTCTATAAGAAGTACTTCATATATCTATCCCCACTGCTGCTTGCCTCCCTTAACCAGAGCCTTCTAGATATGCGCCTTCTACCAGGAGGACAAGAGGCCTTCACCATCATACTCTTCAATAAAGGGGATAAGATAGACCTAGCCAACTGGCGCCCCAGTTTCTCTAACTAACACGGATACAAAAATTTTAACTAAATCATAGCTAACCATCTAGGGATTGTATCCTCTGCTACAATCTCCCAGAACAGTTCAGTTTCATACCCAGAAGGTCAATTTGGGACAATGTGCACTCTGTGGCTAACGCATGCCAGTCCACAGCCTCTGGGGCACTAGTATTCTTGGACCAACAGAAGGCCTATGATAGAGTAAACTGGAAATACCAAAGGGCCTGCCTCCACCAATTCCGCTTACCCCCTCGCTTCATCAGCTGGGTGATGATGCTTACAGAATCTGCAACAATGGCAGTGCATGGCCCTGGCTTCCTCACGGAAGTAGTCCGCCCTCAAAGGGGCCTACGCCAAGGGGACCCCCTTAGCCCACTCTTATATAACTTCAGCCTTGACCCACTACTTCAAAACGTGAATGCCCGCCTCACTGGGGTCCATGCACTAGGCCAAGCCCTAGTCAAGATGATGGCGTTTGTAGATGATTGTGTGGTCGGGGTGTCTAGTAATCAAGATGCACGCGCGCTTGAAGCTTTCATCCAGGAGTATTCCCGGGTAAGTAATGCTGCACTGAGCGCCTCCAAAACTGAAATCATCCTCCTTGGTCGGTATCAAAACTGCTGGGCCCCAGTGACCAGTGCCCAGCCTGACTCATCTGCTCGCACACATGCTCGCCTTCCCTGCTCACCCCACACCGCCCCAATTGTGCTCCCCTTCGTGCCATGGCCTACCATAGGGCCTGTCCGCCATCTGGGCGTGGGGGCTGAGGCAGGCGGGTATGCCTCAGCAGTAATGGAAAGTTATATTTTAGACAACGTGACGAAGCACTTCGCCTCCCTCAGAGCCCACCCTACTTCCCTTGCTGGCAGGGTTGTTTTAGCCAACTCTATGCTCCTCTCCAAAGTCTGGTCTGGAGCCCATGCCATCGCCTTCTCCCTGGGTTTTTTTTCAAATCTGTGTATGCCCTTCTACAAGAGTGGCTCTGGTCGGGCCGCCCACCGCCAGTGCAACTTGAGGTCATGTTTGGCCCTCATCATCATGGTGGCATGGGCCTGCTCAACTTTAAAGCCCATGCTGCCAAGATCCTGGGCACCTGGATTGCGGCCATCACCGCCCCTACGCTCCCCTCCCAACACTGGTCCTACGTGGCCTGCTCCAACTTCTCCCGCGCCCTGAGCCTTACCAATCCGTTGAACCCTCACTCCTTGATGAAATATCTGGCTTCCAACCCATCGGCCACAGGTCCTCACAGTACTAAACCCCACTTCAAACAAATCCTCCTCTCCATGAGGAGCGCTAAGTGGAGAATCCGTATTTGTGGACACACAGCCCAGTGAGGCCACCCCTCTCCTCGGTTCACACAGGAGTTACAGGGACTACCCATTCAAGATGGCTTGATCCCCACACGGCCCCATGTCCTATCCAGGGTGGACTACCTGGACATTATGGACATCTCTTATTCCCTTGAGACCCAGAAGGCTGTTTGGAAATACGTACACCACCCCCTGTTGCTGCCTCATATCTGTTTTCATGTGTGGCGCTGCCTGAGGCAGGTGTACCATATGGGTGAGCTTCTCTAACGCTATACACTCATCCTGCATCATGTGTGGCCAGTATAAAACGCTGTTCCACCGCCTGGAGAAGTGCCCTACCTCTAAAGTGATATGGCACGAAGTTCAACGTCTGCTTGGCCAGGATCAAACGCATCCTTTAGCCTGTCAAGAGATATGTTTGCTATATCCATGGTATCCCCTCTTCCACCCTCCCTCCATGCTCTGGTGGTCGCAATCGCCATGTGGACTATCCACACGATTGTTGTGGATGCCATCGCAGGCTCCATCCCCACCCTCCCAGAAGCTGTCCACAGAATCCAGTTCCATTTGGTGGACCACTAACAAGCGTAGATGTTTGGGTACCTCCCACCGCGTCGCTGTCAGCTGGTCTCCTCCTGGTTCCCGGTTTGGTTCATCAACTCAGACCACTTCCTCCACACATGTTCAATTGTGGTTACTGCCCCTTTACACGCTCCCTCTCCTCCCCATAGTGGCGTTCCCGCTGGCAACAGGAGATAGCATCGCTTCTCTGGGGTGCCTACCCTGTTAAGGAGTTTTGTTTTCTTTCATGTTTACTTTCAGAAGTGTCTGTCCCCTGGTCGGCCTTCCCCACAATAAATCACTAATGGCCATTTTAATAAAATTGGCTCATCATGCTATGACATCATCTCATACCTATATACTGAACTTTTCCTCATTTATAAGACATATACATGTCAAAAAGATGTTTCAGCATCCCTTTGTAACTTTAGTTTAAATCTAGAGCTGGTCATATTATCATCATATAAAGAGTTATTATAGAATAACCTTATTTTTAACCTATTTCTGACAAATAAAGTGGAACCCCTCTTCTGAGTAACTGGTACAAGCGTGCAAAGTTATAATAATTAAGTTAATAAAAACTTGTATTGCCTCAAAAACCTAGACCCATCCTTAAATTTATTTGTATAGGTTTGAGCTGACAAGACGTTAAATATAAGATATGCAGGTTTATATTTATTTTAATTTTTAATCAATACTATAAGCCATGAAGGGGGATTGTATAGATTGTTGACTCAAGATGAATATCTACATAATTAATGTTCTGTTTGGTCCTTAATTAGCCCAAAAGTGTTTATCACTCTCCAGTACTGAGTTATAAGCCTCAAAGATAAGGTAATCCAGGTATAAGATTTTAATTAGTTCAAGTATGAGAAGGTTCAAAAGGATAGTGAGTCATGATGAAAACGTCATTTTAGATTCCACAATAGTTTGAACATATTGTGAAAATAAAACAGAACGTGAAGAGGACAAGAGAAAAAATATGACGAACATGCCTGACCTGAAGCACGCCCTGGATCAACGCTGGGTAAGGGAAAATTATGCCAAGTTTGTTCTGGAGGTGCATGCGATGGACATGGGGGCGTTGCAGCCTTGCCTTGCGGTGCACAAGTTATTTTAAAAATAAAGATGGGACATTAAATTTGTTAAGAGAATGAGGCTTAAAATAACATTTAGTTTAACATATTGAAAAACCTTTCAAAATCCAACTGCAATCACTCACTCGTTAGCATGTTCAAGTTATCATACCACAGAGGATAGTGGTTAATGCTTATTGGTTGGTTTGGGCGCAGTGCATAGCTCAAAGGAAAAAAACCCCTGAAAACTTATAATTATTGTTTCATGACCAACCTTCTTTGTTGGTTGACTGGTTTTAATAAGAAACTGCAATCAGAATTTATAGATAGTCCCTGGTCTAACCTTGTTTTGAGTCTCCTTTAGGATGTTGCTAAAAACATAGGGCATTTTATTTTGTCAAAAATAACGATGGAATCTGGTGCACACCTGGGAGAGCCTAATCCCCTCCAGAACAAGGCATACAAGCACCTCTGACACAGAATTGCACTTGGTTATGAACTCCTCCCTGGTGTCCAATCAAGTTCTGACGTTTCTTGGTTATTTAGTTATATAAAAAATTTTATACACTGTCCTCAGGTCCCCTGTGCAACAACACCTTTTGAGGTGCCTTATTCCCGTTGTTACTAGTGATGAGTTCCCTTGTTGTGTGGCTGTGCATTCTGCACCACTTTTAGGGAATAAAAGAGTTACAGACACTCTCCTGACATTAGTCAACCAACCATTTTAATATATATGTATGAAACTTGTCCATGTGGAGCTCTCCTTTAAGTGTAAACTGGGTGCGCTGACCATTAGTCACAGTCTTTATGTTGCTCTCTACAGTTTTTCATTTGATTTATTGGCAGTGCGTCTCAGCGTTACTCTTGCTACTTCAAAATGGGAAGTGCCACCCTTCCTGCTCATACCTGGCAATCTCAGACCCTTCACAATCCTGTTGGAGTGATTCCTAGACTTTCCCCAGATGTATATTCAAAAATTCAACAAGCGCTTGTTTTCATCTCTCCAGAAGCTTTTCTTAATAAGAATTCAAATGGTTCTCGTCCACTCTTACATGGGGTGGATTTGCTATATTGGCTGTCCCATGGTGCAGCTGACTGGGTTTTGCAGTTTTCTGCACACAGAGACTTTTTTGGAAAATGGTGGAAGGTTTGGAACGCTTCCTAGAGCAGCGTCATCTGGAAATGTTGTTTTTCCAAGCCTTCTACAAATTCTATGCTTTGCACCATTCTGGACGCCCTTTGAAATTATATTTAAATGAATTTCATGACAGGGCCCAAACCTTACAACTAGTGACATAGTTAAAACATCGTTCATCCATTCCACACTGCATGCCTTCATGAGAAACGCCCCAGTATGTCAGGCTCCCCTGCCAACTTCAATCATCTGAATTAAGCTCTTTTGGCAATTTTCCCACAACCAACCAGCAAGGGAACAGCTAATTTGGCCGTCATTGTTTCACCTAGGAAGGTCATTATAAATATGGGCCCCAAAATCTTGTGCACGCCTTTGAAATGGGAGGAATCTTATCCTTCCATTCCTTTAAATTTACAGAACCTGAAGGCGAGCAGGGGTCTAGCCCAAAGTCTTTATTAAATGTTTCAGTTGATTCAGCTACGATGATATCACATGCAGTGGACTTATAAATACTGTGCCCAAACTTATAAGCTTTCCTCTGAATGAGAAAGGGCCTCCCATCTATCCTCCATCCATTTTGGTGAATTTTAAGGTTTGGATGAGTCTATCCTAAAATTTAAATTAAATCAGCTATCTGATAGCATTTCCCTTTGCAACTCATTACTGCAGTTCTGGATAAATCATTGCAGGAGGGCCAGTGGTGGTGGCCTTGGATAATAAAGAACATCTTATGGGATAAGGTTTCATGTCAGTGATGCCAGAAAACGCTTTTATAGATGAAATTATTTTCAAATAAGCCAATTATTAGCTCTTGTGGCTCTAGCCTGGAGCCCATTTTTACATAACATCTCACAATAAAGAATCCGCGTTTGACCAAACTATGGTTAGCAGGTCTCAGTAGATGGAGAAAAAAAATTTACTTTTACATTATGAAAATGTTTATGCAACTGCAGAGGATGTGTTGAGGTATGTTTCCTCAGTGATAAGAGTGGCTAATTATCCCTCTCCATTTTTTGATGTAAAACTTATTCTGGTGGCATAATAATGCCTGATTAATATTTTTGGTGATGCTTTGTCTTTATCTGCACCAAATAAAGAATAGGCTGCTTATTTTCTGTTGTCTGCTACTCTTTTTTTCCTCATTAGGTAAATTCAGCGCAGATATTATGGTGAATATGGGAGCCTCTGAAAATTTTATGGACCAGGATCTAGCTGACTACCTTGAGTTGAACTACTTTCCCGGTTGTATGGTTAGGGGTGGGGCCTCCCATAGTTTTCCCACTCTGAATATTCTGGGGTTGGTTGATTATCAAGTTGTAAAGTACCATTTAGCTGACCACTTCCGGGAAATCTAAAATTTCTTGTATTCATTTTTTGGGTTTGGAGTGGTAATGCAAATTTGATGTCAATACTAACCTGAAATCTAATACCTTGTCATTATCTCTGAAGAATGGTTAGTTATTAGTAATCTAATTGTCTGAAGCCAACATTCATGGCATTTTGCCCTAATGGCCAAGTTACACATGCTCTGCCTTGCACCTCTGATAAAGCCCACGTTGGAGGTACCCTTACCTTCCTGTTTGGAAGGGTTGGAATCTTCATTTGATGCGGCTTCTGACAGTGTTTTTCCAGCTCATTTGGATTTAAATTATTAGTTCAAACTCACTGTTGATCTGATGCGCACTTCTTCTCCCAATTTCCTGACTTTATGGAAGGAAGCATCCTTGGACGTGTTGGTAAGGAGAAGTTAGAAAAAGACGGTATATTTCAGCATACCTCTCTGATATGCTCCCTATTTCTCTTTGTGAAAAAAGAAGATTATACTATATGCCTGTTCATGGACTATGGAACCCTGAACAACGTGACGGTCCAGATTTTCATCCCACCCCAGTGGATTACCTAAATTGCTCGCTATGTAAAGAAGGCTAAAGTCTTCTCCAAACTGGATTTCTTGACCGCGTTTAATCAGATCCATATCAAAAAGGGCAATAGTGGTTCGCTGTTTTATACCAGAAAGGTATTTTCTAGATTCAGATCATGCCTTTTGGGCTTAAGAATGCCTACAATTTTCCAACGTCATATAAATGCGGCTTTGTGGCCTGCTGTATGTATGCGCTGTGGCCTACATTGATGATATTCTACTTTTCTCCCCCAATCAAGTATCACATGCAATTCACCTGCGGCAAGTAGTTGAGAAGTTGAGGGCAGCCAACCTTACGCTGAAAATCAGTAAGTGAGAGTTTTTTTAGTCCCAGGTCACCTTCTAGAGCAACATCATAGCTGACCAAGGCCACATGATCACTCCAGACAAGGAGAAGGAATTTTGGGAGTGGCCTGATCCATCTCAGTTAAGGAATTGAGGAGATTTTTGAGACTAGCTCTTGACTTAAAAATTTAAGCCAAGTCTTTATATAGGTGGCAGTGCCTTTGTATAAGCCGAGTGGGGCCAAGGTTATCCATTTGTCCTCTGACCTGGAGAATGTTTTCCAAGTAGTGAAGGACACCATGAAGTCTATGTCAGTTCTTCACCATATGGACTTGAAAGGGAGTTTATTGTGGCTACTGATGCTTCTGAATTTGCTATAGCGGCTGCTTTTTTGCAAGTGGGCGAAGATGGAGTGGGGCATCCTGTGGAATATTTTTCTAGGAGAATGTCTTTTCCTGAGTGAACTACTCCGTTTATGACAAAGATTTATTGGCAAAGGTGGAGGCGCTGACCTAATGGCGTCATCATTTAAATGGCTCTTCACAACTATTATGCGTTAGTACAGATCACCATGATCTATTTTATTATCACACCCCACATGTCCTAACCCAATGGCAAACCCACTGGCATGAGACCCTGTCCTAACTTGAGTTATCTTAGAGTTTACAAAAGGCAAGAAGAATGGTTTGGCTGACGCTCTAAGTCAGAACCCTGCTTTTGCTCCAGGTCCAAAGGAGGTGGAGGTGCACAGTACCCAATTGTTGATTCCGCTGGATAAGATCATATCTCAGCAGGCTTCCCCAATGACATGCGTTCCAGCGCTTGCTCCTCTGTAAAACGCGGAAGTATATATGGTATGTTCATAAAGGTTGTCCTTTATCAGTCCTTGTCAGCATAATATACTATGGTTCTCGCCAAGATCAAATTAATCATGAAGATATTAGGGTTTAACACCTAAAGGACGAGATGGTATGGTTTTAGGGGCGCTTATGGGTTTCTGATGGACAAATCCTCCTGGAAATAATTAAGAACCACCATGATGGGATGACTGTTGGGAGCCCTTAAAAAGTGAAGACAATAGAACTGATTCGCTGCACGTTTAATCAAAAGATATTGACACACAGGTTGCTAAGTATTGTAAGTAGAGATTGGTCTGCAACAGGATGAAGCCAAATTGCCTGCCTCTTGTTAGGTTGTTGGTACCTGTTTAAAAGGAAGAGAGTCCTGGACATCCCTATTGGTTGTATTTATTGTGAAGTTACGGACATCTGAGGGTTATGATTTTATCATGGTAGTTGGGAGTTAATATGACTGGACAATATGCTACACACACCAGCGGATTGGAGTGGGAACCGAGATGAGTCTCAAAATTGATGAAAAAATTTATAAGGAAAATAAGTGATTTAAGTGTCGACTATTCAGTGAATTGAGGAAAAATATGCTGAGATTTCAAGATAGATGTTAACCTCTAGAAAAATTAAAACGAATAGGAGACTACCAAGCTGAGGAAGCATCTGGCTTGGGGAACCAAGATTTAAAGAGTCAAATGGGGGATTAAAGAGGAGGTCTTTTCCCATGATTAGGTTGTTGCAGATTAGTCTGCGATTAGTATAAAATTAATAAAGGTTGAATAGAGGCGTTTGATCCATATACAAATTATTGAGTTTTTATTGGAGTCGGTGATCTTTGTATTGTCCAATTTGGCTGCTTAATGGATAATACCCTGTGCAAACTGACTCAGTGGAATCAAGCCTTGGCGCCGTGAATCAACAGCGGTTCTCACTACAGGGGCCACTGGTCAACTGTAGTTCTGCGATTCTCGGATTATGTGGTGAGCCCTAATTTTGTTATGACAAAATTTGATCAGATTCTGCACACATTATGCTGAAGAAGCATGTGAAGCCTTAACAATGAATCAGTATTATTTACTGTACCCAAGCTGGGGGATTAAGATGTTATGGTCAATCTCAATTAGAAAACTGCCCTTAATTGATGGCTGACCAACAAGATCGCTCCACAAATGTGACCCCTCAACAGCTGCAGAATATTATGGAATTGCTGTTGTGGGGGTATTGACTATACAAAGAATAGTTGGGGAGCATGCCCTGAGTTTTTATAATCAACAAGACCAAGAAAACTGCTACGCCTTGTACATGTCCTACCTGGATGCAACTACAACGGGGTTGTCTTTCCATCTTAATACCCACGGAGTTGAGGAGTACCTAGTCACTTATGTGCAACTATCTATTTGCCAGCTACTGCATGTGTTGGCTCACCACAATATAGAGATTGAAGATGTAATGTGGTTTGCTTAAGCACAGCAGAACAATACTCGCCTCGCGCTCAACTGCCTTTATTGCTCTTTTTTGGAGGTGCAGGGGGCACTGGTACAGATGGACCATCGTGTTGGGAATGTCCACAATCGGTTGGACATAGGGTACCACAGTTAAATATAGAGTTACCCCGGGTAATAGGATAAATGTTGGATCAGCATAGCGTATTGGCGAAATGGATTTAGGATGCAACAACATTAGTAAGTAATACCAAGTGCTTCATCATGGACCTAGCAGAATGGGTGGAAGTTCTTGAAGCTGCGATAGCTCAGCGTAGGGAAAAGATAACACTGATGGAATGCCAAGTGACGGATCATGCCAGTTCCATAACAGTTGAATTATGCCAACTTTGCATCGAGTAAAGTGTCAGCAGATGATAGAACTTGCACTTATCCTTTGGTCGACGTCCCCCAAATATCTCCAGCTAATCCTCCAGGTTACACATTTGGAAGTTGTTATCCAGGCTGAGCGCAGTCAAGCTTTTCCTCTTCCAATCAGTGAGATGAGAGAGTACGCAGACATGCAAGTACAGCTTGATACCCTTTGACAGGCCAACGAGAAATTGGTGCAGGAACAAGCTGCCTTCCTTACCCAAATAAACAACGCCAATCAACAAGCGGGTAACGCTAGCTGGCAGCATGGACAAATGCAGAACATAGTAGAGGATGTCCTCTCATTACTACAAGCAGTGGATCAGAAACTGGATGTTGAGTGGGAATTCCATCAGGAGTTGCAACATCAATATGAGACACTGCAAGAGGAATTCCTGGATGGACGGTGTAGATGCTATTTGTTTTAAATGGAACAGCTAATCACGAACATTTTGTGGAGCATGACAGAGCCAGGGGAAGTGGTGCAGTTAGTGGTTATTCGAGGGAAGAATGCTATGGATCAGATAATGAGTATCCCTCAGGTGTTGTGTGTGACCCCTGCACAACACTACTTCTTCCAAGTCCATTTCAGTGGATTTGATTCCATCCACCCAGCCATATGTTAGTTCACAAAGGGGTGGTTCCCCTAGTCGCTTAGGACCCAATTCGCCTGCTCCTTGCAGCAGGAGCCCAGAGCAGGGCGAAGCTGTTTGAATTGAGAAACTACCTCCCTTCAGTCATGACAGGAATCTACATGGTTACTTTAAGTGATTCAAATTTGCCATGGAAGGGGCTTCTGATTGGTGGAAAGCAAAACTGTTGCTGTCCGCTCTAGATGTGGAAAGCATTGATCAAGTTACCTGCTAACTTCCTAATATCTCAGTATCCTATGAAGAAGTGAAAGTGATTGTTCTACGGCTGTTTGGGGGCGCAGCCAAGATGGCCCAATGGAAGGCCAACTTCCTGACTATATAGTTCCACCGAAATGAGACCCTGTTAGAATTCACTGAATGTTTCTCGGTGGAAGCACATGTACTACTAGGAGCTAACATTTTATCTACAGTTGATGTTGGTATAGTGATGATGGCGGCTGTCAAACCATATTGGGAACTACATAACGCTATGTCTCATGTTTTGGACAAAGATGCAGGACTGATTTGAATCATGAACACCTTACATCGACTCTCCATCACAATCAGCACTACTAATGCAGCCCAAAAACCCTGCTGTCTCCGCACCAAACTCTTCAGGGTATGGACTACAGCGACCAAGCTATCAACCGCTGGAATATATTTGTCCATCATACAAATCAGTGGACTCCTTTCAACCTATGTACGCTTAGCTGGTTCATCCATGACCTAGGAACCATACCATCAATTTTCGAACTGGTCCTTCCGCTGCAAGCTATACACGTGAACCTTTTATGAATACTTGCTTCCAGTGTGGATGAAGAGGGCATTATGCGGGCAATAGTCCTAGCAAACCATAGGTGTATGTAAAGACAATTGAGAAGATTGAGCAGAAAAAATCTCAAGCAGAGTAAAGACAGGACGCTCTACCTCCAATAAGTCCAATTCAATTGTCCCTAACGATTCTAAAGCATCTCTTTATGTAGGATTCAGAGCTCAGCCAGAGGATTTGCTATACCAACAGCTTCCACCAGATACCCATGCTTCTGTGCCAGAGAGTGAAAAATCAACCCCCAAGCTCTGAGTTCCTCCAGGATGTTCAAGAAGCCATATGCGTGGCAGATCCTGAAACAAAACAACACAAGCAACGCGGATCCCTTGATATACATTGCCTCTTTAGTAAGGGTTAACGTAGCCATTCCAGTTGAGAAAATTGCTATTGAGTATCCCCATGTCGGCAGGGGCATTTCCTCCTTTCTGAGTAACACAAAGCCTTTATATGTACACGTAATAAACACTGATGGTTTTTCTTACTCAGAATGCACTTAATGTGACATTTTCATTCAAAACACAAAGATCTGCGCTATCATAGACATGGGGGCCCTGTGAACATAGTCTCTACCAGGTTGGTGGCTAAGCTTCTGTTGAAACCAGATGTGGACCACTGAGTAGTACAAGGGACCACAGGGACGCATATCACTGTGTCCAAAGGAGCATATATCGCGTTGCCTTTACAATTTGGGTCAGTCTGGGCTTCTGCTCCAACAGTGGATCTTCCAAACAACAACTATGTCATGTTAATAGGCGTGGCATTTATGAGTAAATTTGGTGTTGTGATAAATATGGCAGAAAAACTTTAAATATTTTGGGACAACAGATCCCCATTTATTTTACCTCTTGTGGAATCCCAATGAATCTGTTCCGCTCTAGTCAAATCAATCTAGCATACAGTGATGGAGTGTTTCCTGTTCTGATATTGGCAAATGAAGCAGTGAACCGGAGCCCTTCCCAACCAGATTTATGAGTACAACGGGATTCTGCTTCGGGAAGCAAGCGCTTTGAGCCTACCATCTGGTCATCAATGCATAGTAGGAATTGAGCTCGAAATTGGCATCCCTAAAGGGCTTTTTGGGGAAATTATGGGGCCTCACCAGCACTCACAGCTTGAACACCATGTGGCTCCAGGGCTACTGCTCTCTGAGAAATGGGAGGTGAAGGTGCTGCTAGCAAATTTACAGAAGGAGACAATAACAATCCAGCGGCACCAAGTGGTGGCTTATTTACAACTAGTTCCTATAGAGTAAGTTCTCCATATTCATGATTACAGCTCGTGGGAGGATCTCAGACTACCAGCAAACTCATCTAAATTTATTGACAGTGGTTCCGCTGGAAGCACTAACTGGATTATTAGCGGAACAGCAAGATAAGGCTATGTGTTATTTGAAAAGTATTGGGATATTTTTGCACATGATGATCATGATTGTGATGCGCTCAAAGGGTGGTACATTGGATAGATATGGGGGATTATCCAGCATTCAATCACGACCTATTGGACGATCAAAGGCGGTGGAAGAGGTTGTCTTAGATGAGGTGGGTAAATTTATTGTGCAAGGTATTCTAGAGCTATCAAACAGTCCGCGGGCATTGCCAGTGCTCATTATAAAGAAAAAAGATGGCACAAATTGAGTGGTTATTGACTATTGCAAGCTCAATAGTGTAACAAAAAAGGATTCCTACCCTCTTCCGCGGATTGATGATGCATTGGACCAATTGGGCGGGGTGAATTATTTTCCGCCATGGGTCTTATCTCAGTGTTTTGGCAGATTGATTTGCCATCAGCGGAATGGGAGAAATGCGCTATCATCACTTTGCAAAGGTTTTTCCAACCGACTTGCATGCCACGAGGTTTGTGCAACGCCCCAGCTACATTCCAGCATGTCATGATACAATTTTAGGTGCCTTGAAGTTTTCCTGCGTCTTAATTTACCTTGATGATATCAATGTGTTCTCACGGATGTTTACAGAGCACCTTGCCTACTTGAAACAAGTGTTCCATCACCTCACTACCACTAAAATCAAAATCAAACCTCAGAAGTGTCATTTTATTTTAAAAAAACAATTAGAATAACTCATATTCATAGTGGATTTAAAAGGGCTTAAACCACAGCCAGAAAAGGTGGAAGCAATAAGCAAGATGACTTGATCAGGTAATAAGCAGGATATTCAATTGTTTTTGGGGATGGTCAGGTACTACTGACAGTTCAATCCCAACTTCAGTTGCATTTGCCCTGCTTTTCGAATTGTTATAAAAATGCCTATTTTGATTGGATGGAAAAATGCCAAAACGCTTTTGATTTGTTGTGAACCGCGTTAGCAAGTGCACCCATTTTGCAATATCCCAACTTCAGCAAACAGTTCATAGTAAAAACGAATACATCTCTCTCCACTGTAGGGGCAGTATAACCTAGAAGGAAAATGATGGTGTGGAGCATACTGTCACATTTTGTAGTCTTGCTTGAACTGTCGTGAATGAAACTACACCATGACCAAGTGGGATTGTTTGGTGGTGATTTACGCTTACAAACAGTTTCAGATATATCTACATGGGGTAAGATTCCAAGTAGTGACGGATCAAGCTTCCTTGCGCTGACTGCAGAATCTGTGTGAACCAGAAGGATAGCTCGCGCGTTAGGCATTAAAGCTCCAGGCGTATGATTTCAAGATTATACACCATCTGGGAGTAAAACATCAAAATGTAGATTGTCTTTCCTGACTGCTAACAGTTGGTATAATGGCACATTTAGCTGACATAATGTACAAGAAGATGGTGTCAAACAAATACCATGATGAGCCGCCACAGGTGATCAAGGTATTAAATGGTCTCAGGCAGGATATTTTTCTACACGAGGGGGAACTATATAAGTGGATCAGAGACTTGACGCTGAGTTTCCCTAACCTCCAGCTAGACCTGCAATTATTATGGATGCTCATCGGGCTGTAAGACATGGAGGATTGCAGAAAACTTTAGATTTTTTGACCCTGTTACTACTGGGAGAGCATGTATTATGACGTATTGGGAACGGTTAGTTGTTGCCATCAGTATCAAGTGGAAAAGCCATTCCACAAGAAGATCAATTACCAGTTTGTTAAGCCCCAGTTCTCCTGGCACACCGTTTCCATTTATGTAATGGGACCTCTGTCAACTAGTTCCATTGATCATTTGACTTGATGGGTGGAGGCCAGGGCCATTAACAACTTGGGAGCGGTCACCACTGCCAAATTTATCATGGAGTGTGTTATACAGCAACACAGCTGCTCACAGTTCATTCTAATGGATAATGGAACCAATTTCACTTCGCACATCCTGCCTAAGTTAAACAAGCTGATGGCGATCCGCAGGGTTTTGACCACCCCCTATCACCCAGAATCAGATGGAATGGTGGAACGGGTCAACGGAACCCTAGTCAACATACTCCATAAATTGGTAAAGGATTGATCCTCAGAGTGTAGTACCCCTCTAACTACAACTGTGTTTGCGTATAACATCAGCTATCATTTGTCCACTAATAATAGCCCTTTCCAACTGTTGTATGGTTGACATCCAGATCTGCCTGCCTTGATTTACTAGTATGTAGAGGACACTGGTGGTGTGGACCCTCAGTGATATTTGAAGACTCTTATGGATACATTGATCAAGCTACAAATGGAAGCCTACTCCAGTTTGGCCAAGAAGATTCATAATCAGGCAGCTGATCAGAAGAGACAGAGCAGAATCCCGCTGTTCGCTGTGGAGGACCATGTTTTATTCCACGACCAGCATGGATTTGGGCTGAGAAACATGCTCTTCAACATCTGGGCTTGGCCGTTTGAGATAATCGAGAAGACTGGCATGGATATCTAGACTATTAAGGAACCTGCGGGGGTCAGATTATCAAAAGAGTTCACACAAAGTTCCTTCAAGTATATAAGCAGTAAAAGAATATTGTCCAGTCAAGGGGGTAATGTCAGGAAGTTGATATGACTGGACGATACACTACACATACTGGCGGATTGGAGTGAGAATCGAGATGAGTCTCAAGAATAATGGGAAAGGTATATGGAAAATAAGCGATCAAAGTGTTGACCATTTGGCGAATCTAAGAAAATTACGCCAAGATTTTGAGATAGATGAAAACTTCTAGAAAAGGGAAAACGAATAGGAGACTACCAAGCCAAGAATGCATCTGGCTTGGGGAACCAAGATTTAAAGAGTCAAACGGAGGATTGAATAGGAGGTCCTTTCACATGATTAGGTTGTTGCAGATAAGTCTGTGGTTAGTATAAAATTATTAAAGGTCGAATAGGGGCGATTGCTCTGTATTTAATTATTGAGTTTTTATTTGAGTCAGCAATCATTCATATTGTCCAATTTGGTTGCTCAGTGGCTATTACCATGTGCATCCCAACTTGGTGGAATCAAGCCTTGGCACTGAGAATCAACAATGGTAGTGGTGGACAGGTTTACAAAGTAACCACATTCATTCCTTTCAGCACCACAGTAACAGCAGCGGAGATTACAAAGCTTTTTTCTCATGTGTTTCCCTCCATGGGATGTTCCAGTGATTATTAGTGATTGCGTACCTCAATCAAATCCATGTTTTGGGAGAATTTGTAAAACGTTTCAAATTTATCTGTGCTGCTCTACTGCCTACCACCCCCAGTCATATGGGAAGAAAAAAGCTAGTGAACCAGTGGCTTGAGCAATTCTTGCGGTGCTAAATCGCAACTGACCATTCTGACTGGGCTCCCACCTTCATTTGGCTCAAATAAAGTTATAATAACGCCAAAATTCTTCCATTAGGTGCTCTCACTGCTTCACCAACTATGTTTTTAACCCTTCATCTAATATAGAACCCAGCGGTGGGTTTAAAGTTGAAGCTGTGGTGGACTTTGCCATGTTATTAAGGATGTCCGTCAAGGGGTCAACACAAATCTGGAGCCAGCCATGAAGGTATATAAGGAGAACGCAGATGGTAAGAGATGGATTGGCCATCCTAAAGAAAAAAAAACCTTGTGATGCTGGATGCTAAAAATATCTAGATTAAGCAGCCATGAAGAAGACTGGTCCCAATGAGGATAGGATCATATCGCATTGTCAGAAAAGTGGGTCAAGCCTCATACCAGTTGAATCTCCACTCATCAATTTAGATCTTTGCGGTAATATATAAGACAAGTTATCCTTATTTGAGGGTCCCCCGCCTGAGAAGCTCAGAGCATACTGTAAACTTTAGGGTAGTTTACTGCACATATTGCCTGTAAAATAATAAGGACACTAGTTGAATGGTGACAACTAGTAGGTTGAGTCCTTATTGTAAGTGCTTTAAATCCAAACTGGTGAATTGTAAACTAAAAAAAAAGTACTAGGGACCTTAACTCCATTCAATTTTAATTTTTAAGTAAATATAATAAATATATATCAGTTCATTTTGGCTTTTTAATAGAAAAAGCTAGGGAATTTTATAGGCAAAAGTCGCACAACTTTTCATATGACTCATTGAAAGTCAACTTATTATTCTCTCTAAACTTTTGACCATTAGGATTAACTTCCAAATAATGGCAGATTAATTTTTCTTAGTTAATCCTCAGTGGTTAACCTTTATGGATCAGCAGCCATCCCTTCATGTCAGAAACTCTATCCAGATGTTATAGGGACTGAGTTTCCTGGTTACAACTACTAATTACCGCTGAAACAAGCGTTAAAACTCTTTAGCAGCATTTTAAAAATGACCCTAATCATTCAGCGCCTCAGCCTGAATGATCCGCCATGGCAATTTGACTATTGGTTATCAAGCCATCATAAAATACTCATTTAGCATTGTCAGAGATGATCCTTGACGAAACATTAATCAAAACCAATCATAAGATTATGGCCTTTAGTTAATTACAACTAAACGTTTATTCAGCAACAATCGCCATACAATAGAATGTCTATTAACAATGCTCAAAATGCTAGATCAGTACGTGAGATGGATAATGTGGTCAACCAAAATTCTAACACATCACCTGCCTTGACCATATTACCCCGTGAGACAGTTTTCAAAGGCGATTGCTTCTTATTAAGACTTAATTGACAAGTTTGGTTTATGGGTCCTTTCTTCAGACTGAAACAACTTTATAGACAGCGGTCTCCTTCACACTGCCACCTCTCAGAGCACATTCCTATGGCCTCTTGCCATTCATGACTACTTCAGGCATCATTATTAATAATACACCTGGAAAACCTCTACCCCTCAGGTTGGGCTCTACGTTTACAATCAAAGCGGATCTTCTTCATTCCTAGGCGACTACACACAGTGGATCCAGTTTCAAGCCGTCCTAATCTTCCTGACTCTTTCTTTTTGTCATGTTTACATGACCTTAAGAGGGTACCAACAGCAAGGACAAGTCTGGGTGGCAGGAGGCCCAAAAGGTTAAGCTTCAGGACCTTTCTGACCTAAAGCACAGTTTTTGGACCAACGCTGGGTACAAGCCAGGTATGTCCAGGTTGGTACAAGTGAGGTGCATAACACCCAGCCCCTTGTTTTGGTTCTTGCGTTAAAAAGGACAAGCTATTTAATTAAAAATGAAATTTAATTCGGTGCATCAGTGAACTGGGGTTTGAAACCCATGCAATTTACGAAATTATTATTTAAGGTCAGGTTCAACTTCAATTGATCACTTGAGTAAGGTCGGCTTCAAAGTTTTTTCCTGTCAGATGGAAGCGTGTGCCTATTGATGCAACAAGGCTTAGCACCACTTTCTCTGAGCAATGATTTCCCCAAGTTGGTCTAATATGTTTGTTTGAGATTGACTTTTCTCATTGGTCATCTTTCCTTCAATAAACCCTAGTCATTTTACGTTTTTCCATAGTTGACTTAGCGCACTGTGCGCGGACCTCTTTGAGGAGGTCTCACGTTGTGTTAGCCAATTTATTTCCTTTAAATTTATTACAGCCTCAGGTACACCGCTGGGACTCCCTTATTCCTCCAGACCTGGTCAACTGTGCACATTAGCCCTGTACAAAACCTGGGCTGAACTGCCCTTTTGGGTACCTCCAATTTTGCTGATTTCTCGATCTCTTATTACATGTACCATGCTATACACCCTTACCCTCTGTCCTTAAGCCCCAGCTCCCTCTGCTGGGCTACCTTTTATTTAACCTTGACGTTTAGTTCCCTTGCATTGGTTCATGGCTCCGTGCACCACTAATCTGGGAACTGGAGAGCTATAGATACTCTCCTGGCATTAGATGACCAACCACTTAACTTTACGTTCACAAACTTTTTTCATGTGGGAATTTCATGAAGTGCAAATGGCGTGCGTTAAGTGTTGGCCACGGCTCAGTGGGAATCAACACTGTTTTTGCATTTTTCAATGGTTGGAGAATCTTGGCGTTAGTCTTGCTGCCTTTAACTAGAAATTACTCACCCTTCTTACCTGTACCTGGTGGACACAGACGCTTTGCAATCTGATAGTTATGATCCCCAACTTTCCACCAAAATTAATAAAATTTATATATAAGTAAATTGTTTTATTTGGCACCGCATTTGGAAAGTGCAGGAAGGATCATCGTGGAAGGGCCTGGTGGTGTTGGCCTTAAATAATGTCATACAACCTATCACCAAAATGGGTTTAGGGTTATTCATGGCCCAAAACATCTTTTATAATGACGTTTACATATATCTTACTAAGCCATATATCTTCCCTTATGGCTCAGTTATGTACCCCATTTCAGTGTATCAAATCACTCCAGATAACCCACGCTTGACCACAACCATGATCTGCGGAACCCAGGAGTTGGAGAAGATGTTACAATTACAGTATAAAAACGTTTATGCAGTTGGTGAAGATATGATGAGATATGTGGCCTCAGTAAGAAGGGTGGCCAAATATCCCTCTCCATTCTTTGATGCAGAAACGTACCCTGAGGGTATGATAGACCCTGAAGAAGATTTTGGTTGTTAAGTGTTTGCGTTGTCTGCTATAAATAAAGTTCATTTGGGTTATAACTATTACTGCTACCCTTTCATCCCCTTTAGGGAAAATCACACTATTATTTTAGTAGATACAGGAGCCAATGAGAATTTTACTGACTAAAACCTATCCAATTACCTTGAGCTGAGTTACTTGCCAGGTGGTATGGTTTAAGATGGAGCTTCCCAAGGTATTCCCACGCTGAAAGTTATAAGGTTAGTGGATTATAAAGTTGACAAACATCATTTGTCCGACCACTTTCAAGCTAGCAAAAACCTCTTGTATCCCATCATTTTGGGGTTAGAATGGTTGCGAAAGTTTGACGTTAGAACCAACTTGAAATACAATACCTTGTCCTTAACATTCAAGAATGGTCATGAATTAGTTTTCTCTTTGTCTGAAGCAAACTCTCAGTGCAATCTTCCACACTGGCTAATATCCACACTCTCAGTCTTGCCCATTGCTGAAGCCTTCTTTGGAGGTTCTCATACCTTCTTGTTTGGAGGGGTTGGAATCTTCGTTTGATGCGACTTCAGCCAATGTACTACCAGATCATTTAGAGTTTGATTGAAAGTTCAAGCTCACTATTGATCTGGTGCATATATATTCCCTTAATTTTTCCATTTATGGTATGGGAGGAAGTGACCTTAGATGTGTGGGTTAAGGAGCAGTTAGCTAAATGTGCGATTTTTCAGAGAACCTCCCCTGTATAATCCCTACTTCTCTTTGTGGTAAAAGCCAATGGTACCTTATGCCCATGCATAGATTATGAAAATCATAACAACGTCACATTACCAGACTTGCATCCCACTCCTCTGGACTCTTAGATTGCACGCTATGTGGAGAAAGCGAAAGTCTTTTCAAAGCTGGATTGTTTAAACGCGTTCAAAATATTCAGATCAAGAAGTTCCAGGAGTGGCTAACTGCATGCCACACTAGAAAAGGGATTTTCCAATTTTGTGTTGTGCCCTTTGGGCTTAAAAATACCCCTGCTATCTTTCAGAGCCTTATTAATGCAGCTTTGGGGGACCTACTGGGGTATGCGCGGTAGCTTACATGGATGGTAATTTGGGTATTCTCCCCTGACAACTAGTCCCATGCAGTACACTTTCAGCAGGTGGTGGAGCTTTTAAGGGCAGCTGACCTTGCATTAAAAAGAAGTAAGTGCTAATTCTTTAAGTCCCAGGTCGCCTTCCTGGTCAACGTCATGTTTGACCAAGGGCACATGATAACTCTAGACAAGGAGAAGGCAATTTGTGAGTAGCCCACTCCAACACAGTTTAGAAATTGAGGAGCTTTTTGGGGACGTGTACGTTCCTTAAGAAGTTCACATCGAATTTTTCTGAAGTTGCAGTGCCTTTGTATAAGGCGAGTGAGGCAAAAGTGCTACAGTGGTCTCCAACTTTGAAGGACGCCTTCCAAGCGGTAAAGTATATTTTGCTGTCCACATCTTTTCTTCACCATGTCTACCCCAATAGAAAAATTCATTGTTGCTTCTGATGCCTCCATCTTCGCCATAACATTAGCTCTATTACAAGTAGGCGAATATGGAATAGAGCATCTGGCGGGATATCTTTCCAGAAAGATGTCTCTACCAGAGTTAGACTACGCCATATATGATAAAGAGTTTTATTAGCAGTAGTTGAGGCTCTGACCTATTAGCGTCATCACTTGCATGTCTCATCCCAACCCTTCCATGTACGTACAGATCACCATGCCATGCTGTACTACCACGTACCTCATGTCTTAACTCCACGGAAGACCCTCTGGCATGAGACCCTAGAACAATTTGTGTTTTCTTAAGAGTTTACTAAGGGCAAGGAGAATAGTTTGGCGGATGCTTTAAGCTGAAACACTGCACTAACTCCCAATCCTAAGGAGGTAGAGGTGCATAATAACCACTTGATAATTCCCCCAGGTAGTTTTGTGTATCAGCTTCCTTCTCCATTGGCCAATGGGCCAGCTTTCTCTTCTCTGGATAATTCAGAGGAAAATGGTATGTTCAGAAAGTTAGCTCTTTCCCAGCCTTTGTTGGACGAATATGCTATGGTCCTTGCTTTGAGCAATTTAATCAAGTGGATAAAAACAGAGATTACCATGTAAAGGATGAGATGATATGGTTTCAGGGGCGCCTATTGGTTCCTGCCAGACCACTTCGCCTGGAAATCATCTGTGATCATCATGACAGAATCACTGTTGGTCATCCTGGGAAGGCGAAGACTATGGAGCTAATTCGCCGCACTTACAATTAGAAGGGGTTAGTTGCACAGGTGGGCAGGTATTGTAGAGAGTGCCAAATCTGAAACCAAATGAAACAGAATTGCCAGCATCTATCAAGGCTGTTGGAACCAGTTCAAAAGGCTAAAGGGCCTTGGACTTCTCTATTGGTTTGTTTTTATTGTGGAATTTCCTGCGTCTGATGGATATGATGACATCATGTTGATGGTGGACCGATTTACAAGTTTTGCCCATTTTATTCCCAAAAAACCACAGTCACTGCGGCTGAGATGGTGAGGCTTTTTGTCGCTCATGTGTTCACTCTTCACGGGGTATTTCAAGAAATAATTAATGATTGGGGACCCCAGTTTACCTTTGTCTTTTGGGAGAAGCTGTGTAAGATTTATCAGATTTGCCCCTGCCATTCAACTGTCTATCACTCCCAATAAGATGGGCAGACTGAACGCGTGAACATGTGCCTCAAACAGTATTTGCGGTGTTACACTGCTGCATATCATTCAGATTTGCTTTCCCACCTCCTCATTCCACAATTCAATTATAACAACGACCAACGTGCATCAAAAGGTTGTTCCCCCATCTTCTCCAACTGTGTCTACAATCCCTCCTTCAACATGAAGCCCATTTGTGGATCCAAGGTGGAAGTGGTGGTGAACTTTGAAAAAATAATTAAGAAAGTATACCATATGGTGAGCACGAATTTTAATGCAGCCATGCAGGCTTACAAGAAGAATGCTGATGGTAAGAGAAGAGTTGGACCAGCATACAATGAAGGAGATCTTGTGATGCTGGATGCTAAAAACATCCCATTCAAGAAACCATGCAAAAAACTAAGATCTAAGAGGATTGGACAGTACCGCGTCATCAGAAAGGTGGGCCACGCCTCATACCAGTTGGATCTCCCCCCTCATTTAAAATCTTTTTGGTATTCCATGAAAGCAAGCTCACGTTGTTTGAGGGTTCCTCACCAGAGACTTCTGAGGATTATCTCGTTGATGGGGCACCAGAATGGGAATAAGAGGATATAGTAGCTTCTTGTCAGGTAAAAAGAAGACCTGAGTATCTTGTACCCTGGAAGGGATTTGATGTAGAGGAGAACAGTTGGGTCCCCGCACATGATTGCGCCTATGCCCAAGACCTAATTACAGCATTACAAGATTTTCCAAGAGACCACAGGATCAAAGTCCAAGTAAACCATTGTCGCCATGAAGTCAGATCCTGACCACTAAAACATTTACTTGGCAAATGCCCCTAGAGGGGTGAAGCCAAAAAGAGGAGAGGGTAATGTCATGTTTACTGACCTTATTGAGGGTGCTAACAGCAAGGATAAGTTTGGGCGGCAGGAGATCCAAAAGGTCAAGCTTCAGGATCTTTCAAACCTAAAGCACACCTTGGACTAACTTCTGGGTACAAGCCAGGTATACTTAAGTTGGTACAAGTGGGTGCATAACGCCCAGCCCCTTGTTTTGGCTCTTGCGTTAGATTGGACAAGTTATTTACTTAATGAGGATGCTCAATTTGGTGCATTAGTTATTTGGGGCTTGAAGCCCGTTCAATTTATAGAATTAAAAACTCAGTTCATATTCAACTTCAATCAATCTCTAGAGTAAGGTCAGTTTCAAAGTTTTTTCCTGTCAGATGGAAGCGTGTGCCTATTGATGCACCAAGGCTTAGTACCACTTTATCTGAGTAATGATTTCCCCAAGTTGGATTAAATATGTTTGGTTTAGACTGACTTTTCTCATTGGCCATCTTCCTTTCAATAAACCCCTAGTCATATTACATTTTTTTCATATGTTGACTTGGGCACACCTGTGTAAGAACCTCTTTGAGGAGGTCTCACGTTGTTAGCCAGTTTATTTCCTATAAATTTATTACAGCCTCAGGTACACCGCTGGGACTCCCAGGTTCCCTCCAGACCTGGTCAACTGTGCACTCTAGCCCTTTACAAAACCTGAGCTGAACTGCCCTTTTGGTCACAGTCAAGTTTTGCTGATTGCTTTATCTATTAATACATGTACCATGCTATACACCCTTGCCCTATGTCACTTAAGCCCCAGCTCCCTCTGCTGGGCTACTTTTTAATTAACATTGACAAATAGTTCCCTTGCGTTGGTCCTTTGCCTTGAGCACCACCACGCTGGGAACTGGTGAGTTATAGATACTCTCCTGACACTTATGGACTACTCATGGCGGATCTAGTTTATCCTGTCCTGATCCTACTGACATATTCTAGTGCCTCAGAACTACTCTCAGAAGAGCTAGTTGCAACCCAAGCTGGCCCTGCTGAGTGATAGTAGAGAAAACCACCAGATTCTTTTGATTGTGGTGAAATAAAAGTTGATCTATAACATTTTCTCCATTTTTTTATCTTTCTTATAATTTTTTTGCCTGTGTTTTTATCTTATATTATTTTTTGCATATATATCTTTAAATACCAATTTTCGGAATTTGCTATAAACTTGGTTAAATATATGGCCATTGAGGGTATTTTTGATCATATATACTTCTTGCCAATTAAAATTACTTCAAGGCCTTCCATAAGGAATCCAGCTTATTTTGCCAAAGCCATGTGTATCACAGCAGAATACTTATCCCTAATTTCGAATCTTTATGAGTCGTCAATTATTATCATAAACCTTCTACCCTGGATCCTTTTCCTAATGGTTTTGTCAAACTCTTGGAATTGTAAATCAATCATAATGTTGGATAAACAATTTAAATATTGGTCAAGACTTATCCCTGATGTTAACTACAAGTCTGAGTATAAAGTTGGTGGTAAGGCAGCTTTTCTTCCATAGAGTAATTTAAAGGGTGTTTCCTGTTATGGAAATGGTAGAAGAAGTTTAAACCGGCCTGCCAGTCAGGATTTGTAAGCACCCAAAAAGCAAGCTATCACGCCAGAGGCATTGCTGACCGAACGACTTGATATGGAGCCTTGCATTGGGAAATGACGAACTATTGGTGCAACACAACAGTGAGCATGATCCCAACAACGAACTACAGTGAGCCCACTCCTGACCCAGGGGGCCTTGATACAGGGGGTGGGATCACAGAGAAATTTTTGATGAGTTCTTTGGCATAAGGGTCATTTCAACTGGGGTGGTAAGGAGACAGATTCTTTCTTGCAATTGGTGGATGTACGGCCACAAGATGCCCATATACTGGTACCAGAAGTTCGCGATAATGGGGTTGTAAAACCAAAAAAATATTTGACTTGCTGAATCTAATCAACGATGGAGGGGACCATAGTGACTAAGAGTACTGGTAGAGCCCATCTGGTATATAGACCGACAGGCCACCAGGGAAACGCCATCAGGGATGCGGTCAGAAGGAGTAATACAAATAAAAAATTGTTTGGATTTTTTGCCAAAAATTTTATTGAAGGAAAAGGAAGAAATTTGACCAACAATTTTCTCAGTGCTATGCAACTGATTAAATAGTGGTCAATTGGGGTAGTGACAAGCTGGGATCAGGACCCTCAAATTTGACCTAACCAGAGAATTGTTTGGGAATGGGCGGGTTTGTTCCTTGGAACTGACATTGCAAAATTCGGCGGTGGGCTGAGTCGCTGTCAGTTTGACCTTGAACATCTGAACTGATGCTTGGCAACATTTCTGATGGTAGGTGCAATGGCATTTGGCACGACGAGTGACAGGAATCCTCCAAGGCCACCCCACATAGGGGCGGGTCCATTTGGTTGTGAATGGGTTTGGGATGCCCAACCCGCCCGCAATCAGTTGCTGGACCATTTTTTTGGTCAGTGGCATCACATCAGCCACAACGCCTGAATTGTCAACAGGGGGCTTGAAACCCTCGTGATGGCGCCTGATGTTATAGCCTGATTGTCAAGGATGATCCCTGATGACTTTGGTTGGAAGGTGCTTTGTTTGATTGGAATATTGATTAATTTGGAACTTTCAGGCGTTTCTGGCCAATACCTCAGTCTTCATGCCTTTCCGGGCATATGAGATTTGGGCATCAGCCAGATTTCCACTCAAATTAGATCTGACCGATTTCAATTTGACAATCTTGGTGAAGATTTTGCTAAGTTCCCCAAAAAGTTCTGTTGAGGTGAGTGTGGGTAATGGGGGTGGGATCTGAATTGGGAGAGCTGTTACCCATAGCTCATCTACTATGTGAGCGATCACCCTGAGTAATGAGAGGTACCGCCATCCTCTTCAGTGTCTTCTTACTCGGGAATGGGAAGATGGCCCAATCAACAGCCAGGTGACATTCCCCAGGAACTTACATTACCCTTTCCTTTTTCCAAAGGAAGGGCACCCCCACCAGGAAACTGCACCAGAGACACATTCTTGTGTGCCTTGGGTAATCTGATAGCCATAATTGTCGCGACTTTCTGGGGGGTGGGGAGCCTTGGCATGGGATATATGGAATGCTTTAACCAGGTCCATGTAATTCACACAATCTCGCGCCTTGACTCAATTATTTTCGTAGGTTGGATACCCTTTCCAGGCCACTAGATATTGGTTGGAATGGCGCGACTTCTGGGATGCCAGGATAGCCTCTACCTCAGCTTCTTCCTCATTCTCAATGATGATCTGTTCCAGTTCCGTGGGAATTGCACCCTTGAAGGGTGACAACTAGGAAACATGGAAAACAGGGTGCTGCTTCCAATGCGCAGGAAGCTTCAGTTGGAACGCCCCATTACCCAATACCTCCTCCACTAAATGGGGGCCCAAGTGTTTACTGGCGAAATTTCGGGAAGGTGTTTGAATTCTTAAATGATGGGTATTGAGCATAATATAGGAACCTACCGTAAAATCATGACCCAGAAAATGCTTATGATACATGAACCACTTGTAGTCATCGATGGCTTTGGTAAGGTGTTCCCACACTAAAGCTTGAGTCAATCTGATATGGGCAGCATCGTCTGTGGCAGCTTGAACCTCAGGCTGCAAGCATGGCCCGACTGAAAATAAAGAATTTATAACTCAACGTTGCTTCATAAGGGGAAAGCCTCGTGGACGTGTGGGTCCCATTATTGTAAGAGAATTGAGCAAGGGACAAGTCACCGGCCCAAGTATCTGCACTGCTGCATCATAGCAACGCAGGTACAGTTTGAGGACTTGATTGACCTGCTCGGTCTGTCTGTTGGACTGAGGGTGATACACCATAGATCAACAGGGGGATATCTTTAGGATCAATAGGAGTTCACTTTAAAACCGCGCGGTAAACTGTGGACCCCGGTCAATGATGATTTCCTGGGGAAGACCAAACATCAAAAACATATGGCGTACAAAAAGATTGGAAGTTTCTTCTGACATAATTGCGGAAATGCAAGGTATAAAAAGGGAAAATTTCTTGAAACAATCCACCACTACAATCACCGCTGTGAACCCATTAGAGCAGGGAGTTCAATGATAAAATTCATGGACACAAAGGTCCATGGGCCCTCCGCCTGCTGTAAGGGGTGCAGGAGTCCATTTATTCTGGAACGATCTAACATGGCCTTAGCTCAAGTAACAAAATCAGCGATCCAAGCCAAGACCTCCTTTGTCAGACCTGCCCAATTAAAGGTTTACTTGATCAAATTGATGCAATTATTGTTACCAGGATGTCCAACTGTGGGGGGATCATGATGTTCACAGAATACCTCTGATCAAAAGGAGGGGGAACCCAAATTCAAGAGTGAAAGAAAATGAGTCCCTCTTCTAAGGAGTATAGGAAGTGTTTGTGACTCAAGTGAGCCAACTGCTTGACCAACTCCACGCCCTCAGGGAAGGCCATTTGACCGGCTAAAACCTGAGCCACTAGCAGGGTGTCAGGAGCCAAAGTGACAGAGGAAACAATGGGGGGAACAATAGACAGGATCTGATAAGCAGGAATCACGGTAATGAGATCCACTTCCTCTGGTTCTAAGGGACAGTGGGCGTTACTGCAGCTTAGGAAATCGGGAAGTAAATTGAGTGCACCTTTAATGAATTTGTATTTAAAGTTGAAACTGCACAGGTCCCAATAGGTTCAGGCCTGCCAATGCGCCAATTTTTGGGGTTTGCAAAAATACAAAAGGGCCTGGTGATCCGTGAGGACCGTTAATTCATGGCGAGCACCCTGCAACAGATACGGCCAATGAGTTAATGCCCATGCAACAGCTGCCAATTCCTTGTCTTAAATGGCCCAAGACTGCCCCATGGCTGTGAACTTCCAGGAAAAGTAAGCGACCAGATGTTCAAGACCATCGTGCTCCTGAAGCAACACTGCTTCCACTGCTACCACTGAGGAATTGCATGCAACTATATACAGTTTGGTGGGATTGGGGCTGTTTAAAAATGGGCAGAGACATGAACACCTCCTTGATCAATTTGAACGCCTGCTGGCATTTGGGCGCCCAACAAAACGTTACGTTTTTCCCAGTAAGGGGTGGAGAAGTGCGGCCAACTGGGAAAGTTCTGGGGAAAAATTTTTAGGAAGACAATAGTTCCCAAGAAACTCTGAAGTTGTTTCTGCATAGTCAGAGTTGGCCATTCTCAGATCGAATCTAACTTGTTGGGAGGGATTGCATAGCCGTCTTTGAGAACCAAGTTCTCAAGGAAAGTAATCTCCTCCTTATAGAACTCACACATGGAAGATTTGAGGAACAAACCTGCCTTAAGCAAGGCGACCACCACCGCTTCCAAGTCAGTAGCATGTTGTTTGGGAGTTGGGGAGTGAACCAGGATATCATTAATGTATGCAATTGCACAAGTGAACTGGAGGTCACCCAGTACACTGTCGATCATCCATTGAAACATAGCGGGAGCATTCTTCAGCCTGAAGGGCATTACACAAATTTGAAAAATGCCTCACTTCGTCTAGATCACAGTTAACCATTCCTGCCCTTCCATTACCCAAATTTGGTTGAAAGCGTTCACCAGATCCAGTTTTGAGAACACACAGGATTTGGCGATTGCCTGGCTGATTGTCTGATCCAGAGGCTATGGGTAGGGATCAGAAACTGTTATTTTATTCAAATGACCATAATCCATGCAGGGATGGAGAAAACTATCCTTACTTTTTGGCGAAGAAGATGGGAGTGGCGATGGGTGAGGTCTCCTTAAACAATCAACATTTTTTCAACATATCGTCCAACTAGGTATTGAGTGCAACTTCTTCCTCCGCATATGGGGATGCAACAGACAATTGATGTTCACCAACTCCACAGTTTTTCGAAACCCACAATTGAACCTAGTGTGCTTAGGCAGGCGATCTGCCATTTTTCATGTCAAAGATTCTCTAATAGAACATTAAGCTTTCAGGGAAATTGGCTGGGATGCCCGCAGAAGTGACCAGGGTAATGATAGAGCTGGTTCCTTGTATCTCCTTGCTGGTGTTGATCAGAGGGAATTCTCCCTCCAAATAATCATTGGTAAACAATAACATATTAAACTCTAAATAAATCTCCACATGTTGTTGGTGCCACGACCCCACACCTAAGATCACCAGAAACACCAAGTTCAGCATATCCAAAAAGCGATCACAGAAGATGAACTGATGAATTGAAAAGGGTACCGGTTGGAAAATGATATATGAGGGCTGATAAGCAGATGAGGCCACAATCACTGAGGAGCCCGCATTCATTTCTAATTCTAATTGTTGTGCCAACTCAACACTCATGAAGTTCCCTGCAGCTCCAGTATCCACCAGAGCTTCGAAGGAGACATGATGGAAGCAGACACTGATCTTCATAGGCAATAGAAAATAAGCAAAGATTTGTTTATTGGAAGATTTGACTGACTCATTTTCAACTGAAGAAATAATGGGCATATTGAGGGTAAGGTTGGGGTCCTTCTCCAGAACAAAAATTGGAAGTACCAGGGTGGGGGAAACGACTTCCTCCATCTGGGCTTGAACTAAATCATTAATAGTTAACTCTGTACCCACCAACTCAGACTTGGGGGTTACGGCAAGATTGGTACCCAGACCTACTGATAATTCGGAGATAAGAGCGTCATCTGCATCTACTTGAGTAATACTATCAAGATATTCGCCTTCTGATAGCGGGTAACATGACGGGGGTAAGGCGTTGATGGTGGTTGTGGTGACACATATTTGATCTACTGATCCTCAAATGGTAGACCAAACCTCGTGATGAGCGGAACCTGATCCAAGCTTGAATTAAAGACTGCCTGAAGCATATTGATAGATAGACCTGACGCAGGGGCCAGTTCATGAAAGGTAGAAATCAAAGAAACCAAACTAGGGACTTTGGCCATGGCATAGATCAGTCTGAATAGGTGGTCTGATTGGGACACAGGGGGTTCAGGGTGGCCAACATGACAGCCATTAGTGGAGTGGAGTCTCCTGCTTGTGAGGAAGAGCGCAAAAGACCTCTCACCCGATGGTGGGCATCCTCATCCACAGCGTCTAACAACGCGAGCCCTTATTGGGCATGGGATAACGCGGAAGCATTATAAAGTGCAATTGCTGTATGCATTTGCACTTTGGCGAGTGCATCAAGAACTTGATTGGTGATCTCCCAGGAGGGGAAACTCAAACTTCACTCCAGGCTAATGGAAGGAGGAGGAGATGCAATCTGCGCAGCTTGGGTGGATTGAAGAAGATTTCCTAAGGTAGAGCAGAAACTTCTCCCAAAGTCAGAAAGTGACCAAACAAACAACAAACAGCAAACTACTAATTGAACATTCATTTGGTAAAGAGTAACCACTGCGGCGCCCAGTTCAAAGAACAAGCGGAAGTGACTGAAAATAGTGGTTGGTCAACTATGTCATGGAAAAAGCAGAAGAAGTTTAGACTGGCCTGCCAGTTGGGATGCGTAAGCACTCAAAAAGCAAGCCATAATGCCAGAGGCATTGCCGACTGAATGACTTGATATCGAGCCAGGCATTGGGAAATGACGAACTGTTGGTGCAATACAACTGTGAGTATGATCCTGACGACGAACCACAGTGAGCCCAATCCCAACCCAGGGGGCCTTGCTGCAGGTGGTGGGATCACAGAGATAGTTTTGATGAGTTCTTTAGCATATGGGGTCATTTCAACTGGTGTGGTAAGGAGACAGATTCTTTCTTGCAATTGGTGGACGTAAGGCCACAAGATGACCATGTACTGGTACTGGAAGTTCGCGATACCGGGGTTGTAAAGCCAAAAATATTGGACTTGCTGAATCCAATTAACGATGAAGGGGGCCATAGTGACCAAGAGTACTGGTAGAGCCCATTTGGTATATGGACCAACAGACCACCAGGGAAACGCCATCAGGGATGCTGTCATAAGGAATAATAAAATTAAAAAATTTGTTTGGGTTTTTTGGAAAAATTTTATTGAAGGAAAAGAAAGAAAGATGACCAACAATTTTCTCAGCGCTATGCAACTGATTAAATAGTGGTTGATTGGGGTAGTGACAAGCTGGAATGAAACCCTAAATTTTGACCTAACTGGTGAATTGTTTGGAAATGGGCAGGTTTGTTCCTTGGGAACTGAAATCGCAAAATCTTGGTGGTGGGCTGAGTCACTGTCAGTTTGACCTCGAACATCCAAACTGAGGCTTGGCAACATTTCCAACAGTTGGTGCAATGGCTTTTGGCCCAATGAGCGACAGGAATCCCCCAAGGCCACCCCATATAGGGGCGGGTCCATTTGGTTGGGAGCAGGTTTGGGATGCCCAACCCACCCACGCTCAGTCACTGGACTTTTCGTTCAGTCAGTGTCATTGCATTGGCCGCAACGCCTGAATTGCCAACAGGGGGCTTTGAACCCTCATCGATGGCACCCAATGCTATAGCCTGATTGTCAAGGATGATCCCTGATGACTTTGGTAGGAAGGTGCTTTGTTCAATCAGCATATTGATTGAATTGGAACCATCAGGCGTTCCAGCCAATATCTCAGTCTTCATGCCTTTCTGGGCATATGAGATTTGGGCATCGGCCAGATTGCCACTCAAATTAGATCTGACCGATTTCAATTTGACAATCTTGGTGCAGATTTTTCTAAATCCCCATAACAGTTCTGCTTAGGTGAGTGTGGGTACTTGGGGTGGGATCTGTAGTGGAAGAGCTTTTACCCATTGCTCATATTCTATGTGAGTGAGATCGCCCTGAGTAACAAGAGGTACCGCCATCCTCTTTGTCTTCTTCTTACTCAGGAATGGGAAGATGGCCCAATCAACAGCTAGGGGACGTTCCCCGGGACTTACAGCTTCCCAGTTGATGAATGATAGCTGTTTAAATAGGCGAATGTCACTCAACTTAGGTATGAAGCCCAAGAGGACGTTTTCCCTTCAACCAGCTTCTGTAGCATAGCAGTTAGGTTCAATCATTTGACCAATCCATTCACCTCTGGCTGATATGAGCCCAATACATCTCTTTTGATCCCCATCCGTTTGTTCAATTGTGGTATGACAAAGGAAGTAAAGTTCTTTCCATTATCATTCAGAATCACTTTAGGGCAACCATACCAATGTATCATTTATCCAGAATCAATTTCGCAGTATTCATCGCATTGAACCAACATAGCTTTAATTTCAACTGATATTGTCAGATGATCATTTGTGACATTGATATATTGCATTTGTCAAGTGCTTTTACTTAGAGGTCTTATAACATCAATTTATACGTTATGCCAGGCAAACCCTGGGTACACTAACCAATACTGGCCACATAATTGTGTGGCTTGTGGAGCTGAAACTCCACACAACAGGAAAGGTTTCCGCCATATCATAGCTCAATGATTCTCAATAATATTGACAAATGTGCTTAAAAGTTTCTTGAGGCCATATGGCCAAAGACTTTGTGAAAGTCACAAATTTTTTTGTTAATTTGGATGGTTTTGATAATAGAAGTCTTTCATAATTAACTGGTTTGAATAACTGCCCGTTCTTATGTTTTGGCTCATTCATAGCTTTTTTAGCATAGTTTTACTTCTGATGGCTCGTCTTCAAATTATACTTTCACTAAATGCTCAAATAGGTCATCAGCACAATCTTGTACTGCAAGAATTTCCATCATTCTTGATAATCCATAAGCATTTTGGCTTTTATCTCTGGCATGAGTTTTTTAATAGTCATAAGACTACAATTTTAATGCTTATTGTGCTAGTCTCCCTAAGGTTCTTATAAGTTAAGAACCATTGGTGAGATTCATGATCTGTTACAACCTTGAAATGAATACTATGTTTATGTTATGAAATTGCTTGCAAGCATAGATAAATGCAAGCCATTCGCACATGGTTACTGCATAGTTCTTTTGGCATTTGTTAAGTTATGGCTGACATAGGCCACTGGGTGCTCTTCACCTTGTTCATTTTCTTAATTAAGTATGGCATATATTGTCATAAGTGATGCATCTATTTGTATAATAAACGGTCAACAAAATTAACATTTTTAAGTATTGGGCTTGACATCAAGTATTGCTGTAATTTTCAAATGCCCTTTGGGCCATCTCATTCATTCAAATCTGGATCCTTATGCAGATGGAATAACTAATTGGCATTTATTGCAAAGTCCTTAATGAAACGGCAACAATAAATATTCCTAAAAAGATTTGAATATAACAAACACTCTTCAGTGATGACATCCACTCAATAGCTTTGATCTTTTGTTTTTTGAGGTTTTAATTCATTTGCGTTTATAAAGAAGCCCAAATATTCTAACTCCTCCTTAAAGAAGTGACATTTTCGTGGCTTTATTTTGATATTGTTGGAGACAAGTTTCTTGAATACTTCCTATAAGAGTTGCAAGAGCTTTGGAACTTTTTGATCATATTGACGTCGTCTAGAAAGAATAGAACACAGGAAAAGTGAGGTTACATAGCATAGTATCATACCCTATTGAAAAACTTTGCGGGTGCTACACAAGCCTTGAGCATCCTTGTAAGTTAATAAAAACCTTTATGCAAAAATAGAACATTTCTCTTGATCCCAGGCGTCATATCTAATTACCAATATCCTGAGATGAGGTCTATCTCCAAAAAGAATTTTGCTTCTCCTAAAGAAGTCAATGCATCATCAATTTGTGGCAAGGAATATGAGTCCTTTTTTGTTATTTTATTGAGACGCTAAAAGTTGATTACAACCCTGTTTGGCCCATCCTTTTTTTAACAATTAATATTGGCCTATCCCATAGACTGGTTAAAGGCATGACCAATCTGTGCTCCAACAATTTCTCTACTACTTTCTCAACTACTACCTCAGATGCTCTGGATCTCTGAATAGGCATCATTATAATTGGGGCGGCTTCTCTGGTGTCAATTTTATAAAGTACGTTTTCTGCACACCTCAAATCGTGGTCTTTTTGCAAAAAAATAGTTTAATATTATTCAAATAAAGGTAATTCATTATTTTGCTGACCTTATGTTAATCTTATTATATTCTTAAGAATTTGTCATTTGATAATTTCATCCAAATCTGGCAATCCCATTTCAGTTATATCCCCAATTCTTTGGAAAGAATGAAAATTTATTATTAGATCAGTGTATCCCCCCCTTTAGGTTGGGACCACCTAGTGCTAAAAAATGAAGATTTATTATTTGAATCAACTGTCAAATGCAACTACTTGATTTTGCTTGATTTCAATTGGCGTTTTTTCCATATAGGTTAATAGGATACAAATTTCCTCATGACCAGAAATTAGTATTCTGGAGCTAACCAAGGTTAAATTCTAGATCTTCACTAGGGAGCCTCAATTTTGACATATAAATGCTCAAAATTTTCAACGTCAGTCATTTATTGACCACTGCTGCATCCCAGACAGTTCTTAATTTTCTTTTTATACTTGTATTGAAATTCCTCAGTTTTCACTCACGCATTTTGGTAGCAGCTGGATCTTTTTTCCAACTAGTTTATAACCAACTGGAATGATGCCATCTTTAACCATCCCGCTTATAAAGTTTTTATTCCTGTTGAGGGAGCATCCCCTTTTGATGATAGATCAATGACGGCTTTTGGACCTAGATTGTCAGAGTATTCTCCCTAAAGATCACTTTACCCCATACCTTTTCTTAAATTCAGTGCTGATAAGACTATTGTAATTTTGATTAGATAGAATTATTGCCAGCTCAGACACGACTAGAGATCCAAAATGAAGTAGTAAGGCACTATAAAAACCCCATAGGAAGTAGTAGGGTTAGTCACAGTTGTCCCATACTGCTTTTGATGTGCCATATCTGGCTAAATTAATAAACGGTTTACCAGTTTAGTAGAAATGATATTGATTGGTGCGTCACTATTGATAATAACTCTTGCTTCTAATTTTTAACCAAAATGTTTTCATAAGTACACTCAGAGTATTGGGAAATATCGTTTACTGAATGTATAGCAACATTAGTTGCCAAATCCAGAGCGTTAATAATTTAGGCAGATATATCAGGAAATGAATCATTGATAGTAGGAGGAGTAAAAACGTCAACATCTTCCAATTTCATTTTCAGCAAGTCACCTTCATTGTCAGCATTTTGTGCCTTTTCCAATAATTGGCAAGCGTAAGGTTTAGCAACATCTAATATAACTCAGGATTGATTGCCTTGGCATTTGCTAAGTTATTGAATTGATATTTGGACCCACGCTTTGTTGAGAAGAATTACAAGAAGGTTCATCAGTTAACAGGTCAAAGATATCAATTTCTTAGAGCCTATCAGGTTGAACTGGGCAACCTACAGATCTAGATCATTTCTCGTCTAGATTACAGAGCCTTTTCCCAACTCCTCATAGGCATCTTTTTCCTGAAATAAGTTCACCTGATCCTTTTGTTTATTACTCCAGAAATGAGCAGCATAATTTCCAATATTTCCGCATCTGTTACAATTGTTGCATGTCACAATGGGCCATTTTGGTCCATTGGAGTTTATCTTTATTCAATAGCAAAATCCTTTTAAGGTTAAGGGGTTTTTGTCAAATTTGAGTTAAGAGGCAGTTGTTGTTTTTCAATTTATTTTGGCTCACTGAAAGTGGACAGCATTTTCAGGTGATCCACCATTTGAGAGGTGGTATTAAAATTGGTTAATGCCAACGCCATAGATTAGTGATATTTCACTAAAGTAGGAGCACGGCCTTCATTGCAATGTGAGCATCAAAATTGCTCATGTTATTAGCTCCTGTCAAAATTTATGCCTCTTCATAAAACGATCCTGAATTCTTACAATGTTTCATTTTTTTGGAAATTGTATTCCCATGAACTCTTGCTTTCAGTTATTTATTTGTTCAGGGCTACCAAATTCTTTCATAATCGCATTTTTCGTTTCGTTATATGACCAATTTCCCCCCTTTAAATGGTGTAATACCAAATTCAGACAATTGGTATTCAAACAATTGATAACAGTAACAGATTTTTGGCAGTTGATGGTACTGAACATGGTCATTTTAAAGAGTCTGAAAGAAAAGTTAGGGGCTTATCCTAATGAAAGGTTGGTAATTTTGGGGTGGCCTGAAATTCCTCAGTTTCCACAGGCTTGTTTTCAGCATGAGCGGCGTGGCTGGCCATTCTGGTGCTAGTTGGTGTGTTGTCAGGGGTCATCTTTGAGTGGAAATATAAGCACTTGGCATATTTGGAGTAGGCTGGATGCTCCTTATATTGCTTTAACTTCATATAGGTCCTGATCCCAAATTTCAGTTTCCACATGAATACAAGTACATTGATGTTTTTCCATCTCTTGTACATGTTTCAGGAGCTGGCCATTTTTCTCTCAAAATAGCTATTTTTTACAGCTTCTGTTTAAGTGCTACTTTAAGCAGTAGTTGATCCTTTTCAACTTTGTTATTTTTTTCTCTCATTCAAACATTTTCCCGAATATTTCATTATTGACTTCTGTAATAAGGTTGGATTCTTCTTCCACCTTTGTAACATGATCCTCCACTTTGTATAAATCAGCCTGAGCCACCAACTTAAGGTACTATGGTTCACGATCTCCAGCTTCTTCCATAGCTGTTGGATCTCACCTTGAACGGAGGACATGGTGTTATTATTCAAGACTCAACTACCCCCTGTAATTAGCACCAAGTGTAAACCTTTAGGTTGTTTACTTCACAAGTTGGTTGTAAAATAATAAGGACACTAGTTTTATGGCGATAACTAGTAGGTTGAGTCTTTAGTGTAAGTGGCTTTAAATCCTCTCTGGTAAACTGTAACTTGAGAAAAACAACTAGGGACAAATATCTTTACAAACTAAATTTTTAAGTAAATATAATAATATATAACAGTTGATTTTTGCTTTTATTAAGAGATGCTAGGGTTTACAAAGGAAAATGGCGCACAACTTTTCAGATGAATCACTGAAGATCAGTTGATTCTTCCCTTGAAACTTTTGAACTTTGGGACTAACTTCCAAATAATAGCAGATTTCTTTGCCTTGGTTAATTCTCGTTAAGTAATCTTTAAGGATCAGCAGCCATCCCTTCAAGTAAGGAACTGTACACAGATGTTATAGGGACTGAGTTGCCTGGTTACAACTACTAATTACCGCTGAAACAAGCGTAAAAACGCTTTAGTAGCTTTGTAAAAATGACCCTAATAATTCAGCGCCTCAGCCTGAATGATCCGCCATGGCAATCTGACTATTGGTTATCAAGCCCTTTATTAAAATACTCAATTAGCATTGTTAGATATGATCCTCAACAAAAGAATAATTGAAACCAATAATTAGATATATCATTTGGTTAATTATAACTGATAATTTAGTTGGCAACCATTACTTAACAATAACCGTTAATTGACAATCTTTGAAATGCTTAATCTGTAAGTGAGATAATAATGTTGTCAATCAAAATTCCAATACATATCTTTTGGAAGTGACCCAGAATATGAAGTAGAGAAGGTGGTAGCCAACCGTTGGGTGAAGTGAATAGTGGATAACTGGTGTCTTGGAAAGGCTTTAACACAGCAGAGAACAGCTGGGTCCCTGATTAGGATTTTATTTATGCCAAGACCTTGTTGATGCATTTCCCAAGCGTTTACTAGATGCAGCTGGGCCTAAGGCCAAACCAACCGTCGCTGTCATGAATCTGGCCCTTTACCACATGAACTTTTCCCTGGCTGAAGCTCCAGGAGTGGGTGAAGCCCAAAAGAATGGGAGGGTAATGTCATGGTTAAATGACATGATAATTGGTACAGATTTTAAAGATAAATCAGGGCGTGAAGAGGCCAAGAGCAACAAGATGATTAACCTGCCAGACCTGAAAAACACCCTGTATCAACATTGGGTAAGGTCAAAATATTCCTAAGATTTTTCTGGGGGTGCACGTGATGGACATGGGTCGTTGCAATCTTGGCCTTGCGGTGCACAAGTTATTTTAAAATAAAGATGGGACATCAAATTTTTATAAGAGAATGAGGCTTCAAAAAACATTCAGTTTACCATATTGTCAGACCTTGCAAAATCCAACTGCAATCACTCACGTGTGAGCATGTTCAATATATCATACCACAGAGGATGGTGGTTTATGTTTATTGGTTGGTTTGGGCACAGTGCATAGATCAAAGAGATAAGACCCCCCCAAATTCTTTTTAATTCATTATGAGGCACGCTGACCAGGGGATGGACATTACTGAAGCGCATAAAGCGACAAAAAAACCAAACTAACTTAACATTCAGACTGGAAGAAAATGACTGTTCAAAGTACTGGTGAAAAATAATGATTGAGACACCAACCTACCAGGTGGGACAGCGCCGAGGCACTCATCCTACCATGGCAGAAGGGGAGGGGGGATCTGGGGCTCATTCTCAGTCTCATGCTCCTCATTGGTGAGAGCATGGGCCAATGAGGAGAGCAAAGGGGTGGGGTGATCAGCGAAATGGGGAGCGAGGTCAGTAACAAGCAGCTGCTTGTGGAAGTTATTATACAACAGTAAGTCGCCGATGTATTTGGAAATGGTGGCCTCTGCCTTAATATGGAGGGCAGGGAGCTGGGACAGTGAAGCCATGGAGACCTGGGTAACTCAAGAGTTGGCCTGTGAGGTGGAAACCACTCTCTGGATGGCATCCTTAGCGCGCCTGTGGGAAATTTCAATGGTCATTTTGTGGTTTATGGATGTGGATGGCCTGAGGATGGAGGGCGGGAGTTCCATTGCTAGCGCTGCTCTTGATGACTTGGCAAGTTCATGGATAGTGGTTACCTCAAGGTGGGTGGCTGCTGCAACAGCAAGCTGGTGGTCCAAGAAGAACTCTACGGCGTCCAGTTGGGGGTGAAATATAGTTGAACGACCAGTTTGGGATTCCAAACCTGGACAAATTCATCATATGTGGGTTAAGAGGCCTCAATAAAATTACCCATCTCATCAGTTTCAGCCAATGAGGACCATGGGTTCAAGTAAAACTTAAAATTGGGGTCTGCAAATTGAAGTGGTGTGGCTGGCAATTGCAGAATAACGTGGGAACCCACATTAGTCCAAGCCAATTCCTGATTGAATGAGGTGCAAGTGGCACTGGGCGAGGAGCAAGTGGCACTGGCCTGAGGAAGGGGCTGATTGGCTGCAGCAAGCACTGAGGCGGCAGCAGGCTTTGGGAGAGGGGGGGTAGGATTTTACCCCATGCTGGAAAAGTAGTGGGGTGTGAGGCTAAGTGGGGGCTATGCAACGGCTGCACTGGGTCAGAGGAAGTTGTGAGGGAGGGGCATTTGCGCCTTGAGTGATTTAACTCAAAGCAGGAAGGACAGATTCTCCTCCCGCCCTCTAAACGGGCCCAGAATGGGTGGTTGGGGGAATAGGGTATAATGGTTTGGGGTGGAAGTGACAAAGCTATTTTAAAATTTATTGGGCTGATCGTGGCAAATGCCCAAGGCCCAGCTAGGCGAGCAGCCCCATTGGGGACCACAAACTGAAGGATGGGGTTGGAGCCATATGTGGCCAATCTTTCCATTAACTCCCTATGGAGTACTGCGGGGGGAGGTGAGTGGGAAACCCCATGAATTGGACTACCATGATCGTGTTGGTGGGGAGCTTGGTGCATCTAGTTGGAATGGGTGTGCCCTTGAAAACCAGGGGAACAGTAGCCGCAGTGGTGGCGTCAGCTTCGCAGGTAAATCCAAGGTTGAAATACCTTTTAAAGGGGTGGAAGTTGATGAAACCAGCCAGCTGCATCACCGCCTGGGCCAGGTTGATAATTGCTTGTTCCTCATATGGGAACAATCTCCTGTACTCTACCCAAAGGCCAAAACGGAGCTGGGAGCAGGGGAGAATGAGTGGGCTGTGAGGCACCGCCTGGGTATGTGCCAGGTGGATGGCGAGATCCTTAGGGCGGACTAAAACGACCCAAGGACTTATTGGGACTGGATGATCCAGACTGAGCGCGTTTTCCCTCCAGACAGAAAATGCCAGGTGGGGTTTCACCACTGCCCCACACTGGAGCAGCCGGTGGCAAATCTGACGTCATTGGGGATTGAACAGCTGCAATTGGCGTTTGATCACTAATTGTTTACTTAATTTTTGGTTTTTTTTCTAATGAAATCGCTCAAAAGTGACTTTGAGCAAAAAGAAAAAGTTTTAAGACCCCCCAAATTCTTATAATTATTGTTTCATGAACAATCTTCTTTGTTTGTTGACTGCTTATTTAAAAACTGCATTCATTAACTTCAGATGGTTATTTGGTTTAACCTTGTTTTAAATCTCCTTTAGGATGTAACTAAAAACATAGGTCATTTTATTTTTTAAAAATAACGATGGATTCTGATGAATACCTGGGAAGCCTGGTCCTCTCCAGATTGATGCACCCAAGCACCCAGACACAGATTTGCACTTGGTTATGGACTTCTCCATGTGTTCAACTAAGCTCTGACGTTTCTAATTCACTTAGATATAATACAAATTTATATACTCAGTCCTTAGGCCCCTGTGCGACGGCATCTTGAGGATCCCTATTCCTGTTATTACTAGTAACGAGTTCCCTTGTTGTGTGGCTGTGCATTCTACACCACCTCACAGGGAACGAGAGTTATAGACACTCACCTGAGATAAGTTATTAATTTATTAGAACATATGTATGTAGCGAAGCGTCCATTATCCATAAGTCAAATCATAAGGGATGAGAGTGGTGCATGTGGTTTTTAAGTTGGTGATGTTGGAAAGATGATCATAATTCTATAGGCAATGAACCCTTGTTCCAATAATTTGGTCAAGTCGCCATCTTCTGCGTCAATATCACTGGAATTACCCAGATAAAATCTAAACCCATAAGCTATATCTTTAATTATGAAGTTATGAATTTAACCCTTAAAAAGAACTTGTATAAGTTCAGTATACCATAGTCACATACTACATCAAAAGATCTTTTGTATAGATACCTTAAATTTGGGTACAATGGGTAAGATGGGTTTCTGTTTATAACCGCACTTATAGTTTAACCATACATAAACTGATTAATGTTTAAGCATTGTAGTTTAACTGAATTGATGAAATGATAAAAGTGATATATTTTAATTTTAATTTTATTTGGGGAAGGCCGACCAGGGGATGGAGACTTCCTATAAGACACTAAACAACAAAAAGAACTCATTGAGAGGAGGGCACCCCAGAAAAGCAAACGCTATCTCCTGTTGCCAGCGGGAACGCCAAGAGAAGGAAGGGGGGTCACTTGTGTAGGGGCTTTCGCCACTATTGAACATGTATGTAGGAAGGGGTTTGAAATGATGAGCCAAACTGGTAACCAGGATGAGACAATCTGGCGGCAACAGGGTGGGAGGTACCCAAACATCCATGCTTGTAAGTGGTCCACAAGGTGCAACTGGAACCGGCGTAGAGCTTCCTGGAGGGTAGAGTGGAGCCAGAGATAGCATCCAAGACAATCGTGTGGATAGTCCACATAGCGATTGCAACCACTAAGGTACAGAGTGAAGGTGGTAGAGTGGAAACCATGGACAAAGCAAATATGTCCTTAGACAGGCTGAAGGGCTGTGCCTGATCCTGGCGAAATACATGCTGTACCTCACGCCATATCGCTTTTGAGGGAGGGCACTCTTCCAGGCGGTGAACCAACGTTCCATACTGGCCACACATGACGCAAGATGAGTGCAAAGCGTTAGAGCTATTGGCAGTATGGTATACCCACCTCAAGCAGTGCCAAACATGGGAATGAATATGCGTCTGAAGGATAGGGTGGTGGGCATACTTCCATATGGCTTTCTGGGTATCTAGGGAGTAAGGGATTTCCGCCATGTCCAGGTAGTCCACCATGGCTATGTTAGGGTACCTCATGGGTATCACTCCATTCAGAATGGGTAGTCCTTGTACTTCCTGGGTGAACCGAGGAGCAGGGCGCCCCTCTGGGCGGTGTGCCCACAGATGCAAATTCTCCACTCAGCGCTCCGCATGGAGAGGAGGATCCTTTTGAAGTGGGGTGACGTCCCATGTGGGCCCACAGCAGAAGGATGCGAGGCGAGATATTTTAACAGAGATTGGGGGTGGGTAGGATTGCTGAGGACCAGGGTGTGGGAGAAGTTGGAATGGGCCACGCGGGATTAGTGCTGGGCTGAGATCGTAGGGTTGGTGATGGCAGCTATCCAGGTGCCAAAGATTTTGGCAGCATGGGCCTCAAAGTTGAGCAGGCCCATACAACCACTATTCCAAGGGCCAAACATGACGCCCAGGCGTACCTGCGGTGGGCGGCTAACCAAAGTCACCCTTGCAGAAGGGCGTATATTGACTTGAAGAAACATGGGTAAAAAGCGATGGCTTGGGCCCAAAACCAAACTTTAGAAAGGAGCATAGAGTTGGCTAGCACTACCCTGCCTGTGAGGGTAGTTTTGCGGGCTTTGAGGGAAGCTATGCGCTTCATAACGTTGTCTAGGATATGGTTTTCTATCACCGTTGAGGCGTACCTCCCGCCTCCAGCCACACCCCCAAATGGCGGACAAGGTTAACGGTGGGGCTTGGCACAAAGGGGAGCACAAGCGGGGCGGTGTGGTGGGCAGGGCAGGGCAAGCGATCGTGTGAGAAAGTTGATGAAGCAGGAAGAAAACGGGGTGCTGGGGCCCAGCGGTCTTGATACCAACCAAAGAGAACAATTTCGGTTTTGGAGGCGGTAAGTGCAGCATTACTTACCCTGTAGTAAACCTGATTAGTATCTTCAAGCGCTCGTGCATCATGATTATTAGACACCCCAACCACACAATCATCAGCAAACGCCAACATCTTGACTGGTGCTTGGCCTTGCACATGGGCACCAGTAAGGCGGGCATTCACATTTTGAAGAAGTGGGTCAAGGATGAAGTTATACAAGAGTGGCTAAGAGGGTCCCATTGGCGTAGGCCCCTTTGAGGGCGGACTACATCAATGAGTAAGCCAGCGCCACGCACAGCCATTGTGGCAGATTCTGTGAGCAACATCACCCAGTTAATGAAACAAAAGGGGAGGTAGAACTTGTGGAGGCAGGCTCTGAGATAATCCCAGTTGACTCTATATAGGCCTTCTGCTGATCTAAAAAAACAAGTGTTCCAGAAGCCGTGATTTGTCAGACGTTGGCTACGGTGTGAATGTTGTCCCAAATCGACCTTTTTGGAATGAAACCAAATTGTCCAGGGGAAATGAGAGCAGAGGCAACTATCCCTAGGCAGTTTGCCATGATTTTAGTAAAGATTTTTGTGTCTGTGTTAGTGAGTGTGATGGGGCGCCAGTTGGCCAAGTCCAGCTTATCCCCTTTCTTGTACAACGTTATCGTGAAGGCCTCTTGCCCTCCAAAAAAGGAGGCGGGTTTCCATAAGGCATTGGTTCATAGAGGCCAGCAGCAAGGAGGAAATTTTTTTGAAATACTTCTTATAGAACTCATAAGGGATGCCCTCTGGGCCTGGGCAATTTCTATAAGGTGCACCATGAATGGCAGACCAGAGTTCGTCCTAAGTAATCAAATTCATCAACTCCAGAAAGTGGGAAAAGGTGCGGATATGTGCACTTTCAAGAAAATTGTCCACTTTGGCTGGTGGAACTGGTTCAGATCAATATAATTTGGAGTAATATTTGTGTATTTTGATCGCCACTTCAACCATTGTATCTGTGACGGAGTGGTCTGGCCTTCGCACCTGTGTGCAGGCCACGCTCTGGTGTGGTGTGAAGAATTTTTTAAAAAAGTAAGCAACACTTATCACCCACTGTAATATTCTTTTCTTTATAATGAACACAAACCCAATGCTTGTGTTGTCTTACCAGTGCGTTGAGGCGAGCGGACACATCCACCCACTTGTGACCCCAAGCTGGGCTGTAGCCTGCAGCGGGGATGTTAGACTTCAGGTGTCCCACTTTTGCCAGCGTGTGCAAAATGACTGCTGAGGCAGCCCGCAAGTGACGTGAGGAGAGGTGGCAATCCTACGGATGGTGGTTGCTTTGAAGGGTGACCAGGTGGAGATTGGGTCTGCACATAATGGTGCATTAAACTCTGGAACTGAGGTCATAGTTTCCACCCATGAGTAAAAACCTTAGTGACGCGATCTCAGTGGGGCGGTTTTGCACCACTTTGGCGCCTGGGCCACTGGATTGGACAATCAGAAGGAAACTGATACCATTCTGTGGTCAGATAATTCAATTTTCATCATGGTAAAGTAGGAAATTTTGTATTGAAATTTCAACTGTGCGATAATAAGGTCTATGCAGGTCATGGACCTTAGTTGGCCGTTGTGCACATGGGGGTGAGACATGTTAGTGAGTAGCAGTGCATGCCATGGCAGAGTATCAAATAGCCCTAGGGTGGCTTTTAGAATTTGAAGTTCAACGTGTCCCTGTGGGGGTGTAGGAAATGAGGGCCAGCGGTCTGTGGTTGGGTTTGTCCAGCAGTTCATGTCAAAAACAACAAATGGGTTAGGGGGTAGTGGAAGGGAATTGACGGCCAAGAAGAATTCCTGATGATCTCGTGTACTGGTTGGGGTGTAAATGTTAATGACAGCATGAACTTCGTCATCCCAAAAAGGTGACTACAATGATGTGGCCGTCTAAGTACAATTTTGATGACATAAATTTAAAACTACGGTTCACTCAAACAAGTACCCCACAGTGTGTAGAACAAAAGGAAAGGGAGGGAGGAGCATGGTTGCCCATGCTTCCTCTGCACCGCGCGGACAATGGGTTTGCTGAATGGCCAGGATGTCCACAGGTAAATTAATTTCTAAAAAACTCAGTTTACTAGCCCAGGATGGCGATGCCTTGAGTCCAGCAATGTTCAACGTCCCTTAAGTAAAGGCTCCCCCCATTGCACCTTAGGCGCAAGGGGAAGGGCACCCATGCCCTTCAGCCTTCTCATTCTCAGCACGTCACTGTTTGGTGCCATGGGTATTCTGTTCTATGGAGTATGGTTCAGTATAGGAAGCTTTAGCTGTGGGGTTCACGTTGGCTTTTGCCTTATGCTTTTTCCCCACTGTGGGACGAATTTTTGGTGTTGTGTGCACTTGTGGTGCACCATCGCAAGAAGGTGGAATTTTGGCAGGAATATTGTTGAGTGACTCAGTTCCAATTGATGCTTGGTAGCATTGGTTGGGTGAAACTGACTCACCCATCGGGTCTTCAGCTTGGGGCAGCCCAATATGATTGGTGAAAGGATTTGCAAGCCACTTTTGCCATGAATTTCTTGATGTCCTCCTGGAGCTGGGCTGGCGGAATCGTGGATGCAGTATGGGCCACTTTCTTGGCCACCGCCTTGTGGTCCTGCTTGGCCTTCTTACGCTTCTTTGGGGACACAGGTTTTACTTGAATGTAGCACCCTGGCGCACCCCATGGGAAGGTTGCGTCAGTGTCTACTGCCAGTTTATAATGGTCATCTGCACCACACATTGCTTCTGGGATTAATTCATTTTGGGTAATTCCCTCCTTGGCAGGGCAGGTATGGGCCTTGTGGCCCAAAACGGGACAGAAAGTGCAGATAGGAGACGCGCTATCCACGGTGACCTTGATTGGGTGGGAGTCTTGCCCATTGATTTCTACAAAAGTGGTATGAGGGATGTGGATCTAATCCTCCACTATCCCTGCGGATGGAGTGAGAACAGCAATCGCTTTGCCTGTGCACAGGTCTGGAATGAGCGTAAAGTGCTGCATCCCAAAGAATTGTATTTCCCCCATATTTGGTGAGCCCGACCTTCAGGTGGTGCTCCAGCACAGTGCGCTTGACTATAGTAGGTAGGAAGTCAAAAGGTACAAAAATTTGGTTTGATTTAGTCCAGCGGGTGCGTTTCATTTTGACTACCCATTGACCATCTGGGAGTTCACTACTACTCGCAATTTTGTGGCTTTGTCCACTGCATTTTTGTTTTTGAAACCAAGATCCAGCTGACCATGAGGCATGGAATGTGGTGCAACATACACCACGTTCGGGAAATGAGTGTGTACATCTCCACAAAACTTCTCCCAAAGCGCTGTTTGTTGAATATCTAGGAAAACACACACCCCATGTTCCACCAACAATAGTGGTTGGGAGTGCAGCATATAGATGAACTGGTTACAGCGCACTTGCCAGGCTAAAATTTCTGGGGAAATGTAACCACCAGTTTTTTAGAATTACATCTATCTATTCTGCCAGATTCTCTGGGGCGTTTATGAGACTTGGTTGATGTGGGGCCTACACCTGTGCCCTCAACTTTACTCGCCCAACTGCTCCCCAACGTTGGGTGCAAACTAATTTTTTCGATGAGATTATCAAACTTACCTAGACATGAATTGAATTTTTTGCAAAAGTGATTGCAATGAGAGAGAAAAGTTGATAAAGGTGATATAAATACTAACCTTTTTAAACATTTTGCATTAAACAAAATAACAACATTAGAAACTTTTATTTTGAGCCATAAATTTTAAAAAATATACATCCTATTTAGAAATGGCCCATCTCCCTAATCTAAGTTTTGCTAATCTACCTAGCCATCATACCTAGCCAGTATAAAAATCATTGATAGACCAAAGATTGGGTAAAGCTCATCTGGTCCAGTATACTCCCATTGTCACGCTACTGCCAAGATTACCAATCAATCAGAAAATGTCCACTCCCTTGTCTTATCCCTACTACCCTGTTTGGATAGGGTAGCTGAGGGCAATAGTTCCTCCGAAGCATAACAAAATGG